>JAODKL010000036.1:21883185-21919405 GCA_026780765.1 Petrocephalus schoutedeni
CCCACCCCCCTTGTGAATATTATTGTATCAAAAGGGGTCACAAGACTCACAAGTTGTTTTCTGGGGGGATTTCTGGACAAAAAGTTTGAGAACCATTATTCTGACCTTTCTATAACATTAAGCCATAACAGATAATTATCCACCTTCTATAACCGCTACAGGGAAAGAACATATCCACTTGGGAAAGAACATATCCAGAGCTGTAGGGCAGGGGCTGTCCTGGATGGGATGCCAGTCCATTGCTGGACACACACTCGCTCTACTGGAGTAACAAAAACTCACCAGTCGACCTAACTGGATGCTTTTAGACAGCCGCAAACACGGCACTTGGAGGAAACCCATGGAAATATTTGAAGAAGTAACCCTAAGGGTGTCGGGACAAAAGGGCTAACCACTGAGCCGCCATGACAACCGTGACAGATGCCCCCCAGCGATAAAAGATTCCCATATGTTTTTTAACAGCTGTAAAATTGTGTAATGTGTGATATTCACACAAGGAGATTTTTTAAGTTTAGCACTAGGTTTCATGCTAATGATCCCGACGTTTACTCCCCTAAGGGACTATACTTGGCTTCTTCTAACTGTTCTGTTCGTAAATTATTATCTTTTTCCCCTAATATGCCAATTCTCTAGTGAACACAATTTAATTTTTATTTGTTTCTGCACAGCCGTTTCTTTGTCTTATTTTTGGTGAGAATTTAAGCAGCTTATAATTTAACATTTGCACAGGAATATAGATGCAATTTCATTTGAGTATCAGGCTCAAGGATGCAAACATATTTAATATGCCTCATTTCTGCAGAGACAGGGAATCACTGTGCTGTGACACGGTTAGTATGTGGGAGAGACAGCAAGTGTAAAGGCACTTGATATTTTGTTTATAATTCATGTTTTGCATGAAATGCCACTAAGCAGCAAGAGATGATCACAACACACATCAAATTTATTTTGTAGATGTTAATACCATGAATCTGATTATTGACTGCATTTAACCATACAAAATTAAAATTTTAACATAAATCTTATGGTTTTTGCAAGGTTAATGTAGAATTAAATCAATTTAAAATCATAATAACAAGAATATAAAATGTAACAAAACTCATTTTTCTTAGATCATGGCCACAGTTAAATGGGCAGAGCAAGACCTAAACATTAGATCTTTGTGGTAGGACTTCATAACTTTCCCTGCAATGTCTTGTGCATTACCTGCACCTCAAATGATTCTGAAATAGAGCCAGATGTAAATAATAAAATGCATGTGAATTCAAATGCCTTTATCTGATTTTCACTATATTATTTCTAAATGAATATGTATACTGCTTTTTTTCAGGATAACAAAACTTAAAAGAAAAACCCTCCAGTTACCAATGGTGCTAAAAATAAAGAAATAGTTTTGATTAATGAGACCGTCACGATTTAGGATACATATACTGAATTTTGATTCTGTTAGCTGCTTAAAAACTGATCAGTCAGCGGTAATGATAGGACTCGCTGACAATTTCAAAGCGTATGACCCTGCGCATCATTGGTCTAATGGATGGAAGATCATGCTGCTCTGCTTCTTGCAGATGAAGAAGATGCCGACTGTGGTAAAGAAGAAATGGAGTGATAACTGGAGAAAACAAGGAGACCCCCCCCCCATTCCTATAAACAGTAATTTAGCGGGAGCCCTCGCCTTGTGTCATTTAGTTTGGGATATTACATGGTTGTGATCCATCATATAATTTTTTTTATTTGATTTGAGCTTGTCTTCTGCAGTTTTTGGATGCGTTCAAAAGGGATGCCAGTTTTTTTTCCACGTCATCAGTTTTATTGAATAGGAAGAAAACTATGCATTTGGTTTACGACAGTAGCCTGTACTGACTGGCGATACAATTTCGATTTGATTTTAAAGGTCCTATCGCCGATACCGATTCCAACATTCCATTCTGGCCCAACCTAGTGTCTGGGCAATTATGGGGGGCCCTGTCTGATATTTTTCATATCCTGATACTTATAATAATATAAACAATAATATAAGCACTTAACTTCCAAAAATATATTTATTTTATCTTTATAATTGATTGTCAAAATGTAAAGTTATTGGATCCATGTAGCTTAACTTATTTGATGACAAGAGGCTATATTATTTTTTCTCATTCCTGTCTTTTCATTTCAGATGTTGATTTAAAAAGCCATTTAACAGTTCTATCTCTGGTATTATTGTTTTGTTTTCATTTTCTTGCATTTTCTTGCTTTTGCACTTATGCCTGGAGTCTGTCTCCATAACCTTCAATGGTATCATAGGCCAGGCATTCATTTAAATTAATTATAACCATTAATTAGTGCATGTTAATCCACCATTCCATTTTTAGCAACCAGCAATCTTGAGCTAATTCTGAGCTTAATGGATGAGAGGCAGGTGGGCAAAGAGAACACAGTGATTCACCTGAACAGCATGGGCTTGAATTAGGAAATTACCAAGAGAAAACTGAGGTGAGATGGAGGGAACAGATAGAACGTAGAGCAGGGAGAGATGAGATACAACCTTGATGGTGCATAGAAACAGCGTTATCCACTGATGTACTGCATTGCCCAGTTATACATCAGTGTCAGCTACTGATATAATGCAATGTGTAAATGTTCTATTAAACAGTGAACCGCTATTGTGTTTTGGCCCAGAGGATTTTATGTATGAATTATAATTATGTCTCTTGGCAGAACAATATGCTAAAACCATCGCAGGCTTCATTCTTTGGTTATGCAGCCATGACTCACTGGAATGTTAAAAAAAAAAAAAAAGGCCAAGACAGAAATGTCAGTTGTCGCAGTTGCAGGAGATGCCACAGAAACATGAAGCACATATCACAATGTGATTTGTTCCTAGCTCCCATGTGCCTCCCGTACAAATTAGCACAGATGTTTGCTTTTTCATATAATGCATATCTCGTTCCTGCAGCTCTGGATAAGAGACTGTCCAAAGGGGTTAGCCTTTGTTGTAATTTTGGATGTAATAATGTCAGGTGTAATCACCCTCTCAAACACTCCATGGATCTATTAACATTTTGACGTAATAAGATGGGTAGATGAATCATTATTGTCACTGTTGTTATCTTGAAAGAAGCCTATTCATGAGATAGTGTTTATGTATTTCTTGGCTAAAAGTTTCCTTTCATTATTAAAAAAAAAATGGCATGGGATGGCTTTTATAAATGCAGACATAAAGGAAAGGGTGTGGCAAAATACAACTGAGTGACAGAAATAAATTATTAATATCCTGAAATAAAATATTTAATGGCGTGGGTATCTATGTGTAACCTGTCAATTGCAATCTGTGCTGAGAAAAATTCTGATTCACTGTTGTGTAACTAAAATAGCATGTTTAATGTTCAGTGATCACAGAGCTTTTTATTCTTGGTGTACCCTGTTTTATTTAAATATATCATTTGAAACACCTCACAAACAAAATTAAAATATAATCTTATTTTGAAATGTAAATCTAAAAAAAACCTTTGTGTCTTTCTTGCTTTTCAGATATATAGTCTCTTACTAGCATGCATGCTCCTGGTTTCTGACTAGCATGTACACACATTCACATTTGAGACAGCAGCCAATGCTTGGAGCAATTGGGGTTAAGAGCCTCGTTCAAGGGCCCAGCGGTGAGATGATTACTCTGCCAGCCACGGGATTTAAATCGGTAACCTTTTGATCATGGGCACAGAGTCTTAACCTGGAGCGCCACACAGCACCATATAGCATCGAAAACCATCAATGCTATGCAATTATCTTCATCTCTCCCCTGACAAGAAATTACCATCAATTTAAAAATAATTTTACACATCTGGTCTCCCTGTATGCTAGTAGTTTAAATATATATATAAAGATTTGTACCAGTCATGCTGTTACCTTGATTCTTAATTACACAGGACCCAATAGATATCATTTCCTCACCCCATACCTGTTTTGTCTCTTGTTAATACTCATTCTTCAAATTACAAACATGAATTCCTATTTTCAGTTAAGCAGCTACCCATTTTCCATACCTACTCATCCTTTGCTGCAAGGCCTATAGGCGACATAGGTGATTAGCAAGGGTGCCATTTAATTGGGGGGGGGGGGGCGCAAAAAATGAGTAAAATAAAAAATTTTTAAGAAATAACCCTGGTTGTGTTCCGTAACTTCACAGTTTTTTGCACTAGTCTTAATATTTCATGTCTGTTTCTTGTGAAGCAGACACTAGCTAGTTAGAGAAGTTTAAATATAAATGAAGTAGCAAAATCTTCTGCTGCTCAATGGGGGGGGGGCGGGGTAGAATCTGGCCTATGGTAGGAAATAACGAAGGAGCAACCCAACGCTTGGGACCGTTCACACTTACGAACAACTTGGGGGGAACTGGACAACCTGAAGGCGCGCACTCGACCTCCAGTCCTAAGAGATGTGAGGCAACTGCGCTACCACAGCGCTGCCATGCCACCCCTTCAATAACTGTAAACATAGTCCTTGTACATAATTCTTATTTATCTGTCTGAATAGAGGGTTATAATTAATCGCATTGTGGCATATTTAAACAAGATATGGTTTAAAAACAGTACATAAAAAAACAGACTGATATAAACGGACCTGACAAAGTAGACACGACAATGATAAAGAAAATGATAGCAATGATAGAAAGAAAATGAAGCGCGAGGCATTCTACACTACTTCGGTGCTTCATTGATATTCAATCAACATTTTGTTCATTACTACCCATCCCATGTAGTGTAGCTTAGGGCTAGTCATGTGGCTTACCAAGGCAGCACACAGGTAAATGGTAAAGCTTTAACTAACAATACATTCTATAAAAGATATTTCCTAATGCCTCCAGCTGTTACGCTCGGATTATGATGTTCTGTCACTCTCTGGCATATAAACTCCTTGACGCTTCGGTTTTTGATCACGTCCCTTTCTTGCTATTTTATTCTCTGCATAATAGTTTCACTCTCTCCCTGTGTCTTTCTAGATTCATTCATTATTTTATTAAATAAAACACGGAAATCTTTCCTTTCCTCAAAGTTTAGCCCAATTGGCTACAAATACTTTATGATATAGAGCAGATCCTTCATCCATCCCAAGCAGTATCGAGTACAGGTCTGGGGTTGTGATGAGTGTGAGGTCCAACACCATATCACTGGATATGAATCATGTTGCTGCACCATCCCACCATGAAATAAGCCATTTAGAAATTAAAAAGGCTAAATTAAACAATATTACAAATCATTACACGATATAAAAAACATTAACATAATCATCATCTTACAGGTGATTAAATAAAATACTTTTAACCCAAAACGACACCTCCGACTTATATCCTTGTTGATAATAGCGGCTTACACACACAATATTTATGCATTTTTACTTATTTTTAACTTCAAAGTAAATTAAATTCCTAAAACAAGTAAGAGCAATTAATGAAGGATGATAAACAAAAATAAATGTACCAGCTCACTACCAGGACTAATAATGCTAATACTGTATGTGTAAACGCCATTTTAATTGAAATCAAAAACATGTATGTCACGTCATTATATATGACGTACAGTTAGATCTATACTGTTTGTGATGTTTATGATCCACATCTGATGTTGTAGATGCTAAAGAAGAAAAGGTAGAAGAGCTTTACATGAAAAAATAGGGTTCTGTAATGTTTATATATGTCCTTGTAATAAAATCCAAATACCTGTACTTTACTTTTTCTTATCTCTGGTGCAAGGACTGCTCTCTTGTTAGAACTTTTGGTTACAAAGTTCAATAACCTGATAATGTTAAATGGTGAAGACACCAGGTGTTGATTTATGGTTTTTTGAGCAGTGAGGAAATAAGTGCCACACATCCAGCTGTGTCAGAAATGTTACAGTTTTATTGCAGAATTTGCTGAAGCAGAGCTGGGGTGGGGGGGGGGGGGGGGGGGGAAAAAGACAAAAGCCAATTAAAAAGCATCTTGTTATCAAGACACCCAGCAAGCCTTGGATCTTAATGTCACCTAAATTCTCATTAAAAAAGAGGGAAGGAACAAGAGAGGGGAATATTAAAAGGCATAGTTAATTTCTAATGCTACCAAATTCCACAGAAGGCTTCCCCATATGGTAGCAATGGTGACTCTGTGGGTAGCCCTGTGGCATCATACCTCCAAAACTGAAGGCTGGAGTCTCTCTCCTGGCAAAGTGCATGTGGAGTTCTCGCCGTATTCACACAGCCGTCCTCTGGGTGCTTAAGTCACCTCCCGCGTACCGAAAACATGGGCTTAAATGAATTTTTGACTCTGAATTTCCCATGGTGTGTAAGTCTGAATGCGTATCCTGTGATGTGATGGATTGGCTCCAAGCTTAAGTGGCCCTGCACTGGATATTGGAAATGGATGGACAGAGATACATATGATTGATGCAGAGTTCAGTGAAACAATGAAGATTTGCAAAGTGTGTACAAACACAGAATATGTTCAAAGGTAAATAGGAATAGACAAGTCTTCTAGCTAAATGGAAATGTAACTCATTACAGAATATTGTCATTTTTTCGATCAAGATGCATGTAATTAGCTTGACCTATTTAGTTTTGAAGCCAATACAGATTTTTCTGATGATTGATACATTTTTTCTCCATATATTTCCTGATAGTCTGGACATAATTGTACACATATTCGTTGTATTTTAGTTTAGTACACAATGCAACAAAGGAACACATTGGTTTACATTCCTATACCTCCTTTATATGTCCTTTACATATAATTTGTGGATTCAGTTTATATTTACTTAAAATAATATGATATGAGCATTTAAATTAAAAAGTAAAGATATTTAATCATTATAATCCATTGTCAAGTTAATCAATCCACAGAGCCATACTTGCCTAACTTATTTGATGAACAAGGGGCATTTTTGCAGCTCTTTTCATTGCTTGTGTTGATGGTGGTCTTTCCTTAATTTTTAAGGTTTTGTTATATGCCTCTCAGATTATATTAAACGGTGGCTATTAATCTATATATTTTTTGCTTCATAGACCTATCTTTGTATAATTTGATAAACATCAAATTAAAATCCAGTTAAAAAATAAATAATAAGCTCTATTTTCTATATTCCTGTGGTTAATTAACTGATAACAGATGATGTTGCCATGTTTTCAGTATTGATTCTGCTTATCCTGAAGTACCGTCTGATACAGTCATTGTAAAGTTCAAGCTCTTGTATCTTTACCTATGTTTTTTCCAATTCTCATTTGAATATTTCGCAAATTTGTGTTGTTTTTTTCATGTTGCATTTGCGTGTGAAATGGCATTTAGTGTCCATATAAAAACATTTTTTTTAGTTATTTTAGGACTGCAAAAGTTTATGTGATTACTTTTAGAAGAATAATGCATTATTACTGTTTAATTACATCAATGCACAGCCTACCATATTGTCCTGTTTAGGGTCAAGACAATGTGTTTATCACATTTTCTGTACCACATTGTTTATCTGCTCCCATGATGCTTTTTGGGGTTTTTGAGGTTACCTTTGACGCTTCCGTATATTTCAGAACGGAATCCTGATTTTGACAGGATGTGCAAGAATGCTTGTTTTTTGATTGCTGTTGATTTACTGTATGACACTTAAAATCATGCTGACAAGATGTACTGTCTGAGCAGGCCTTTCTCTATACCATCACTATGCAGCACTGCTTCAGTTTTGGAGTCATTTTTCTGAATATTTGATAAGATATGTCACTCAAACATATGAAATCTATGAAGGATGCAGCATTTCTAAGAGTCCAGTCAATAACTCACAATCAGTTGATATCTTTGGAGCTAAAGTTTACTTTTGCAAGTTCATCTAAATGTTTATAGAAATCCAAGCAAATACATTACATTATAAAGCATTGTGGGACATAATTCTGTTTGTCACCTGTTAGTTGCCTTCAGTAATGTTAGGTCCTTATAAAGTTCTTAGCTGACCTAAAAAATTTTCAAGTTATGTTCTCTGTTCACTGTGATGGCATATCGAATAAAATGGATTATGTTGCAGTAATAATAATTGTTATCTAATGTTATCTTCATAGATAAACTCTTACAGTTTGGAGAAAGTCCCCATTAAAATCTGAAATCAACTGGCTAGACGGATATTTATTAACCGTGACTATAAGCTGTGGTATTATGGTTAGATTAGTTTGTTATGCACTAAATATATAGTGTATAACAATGTTGAACTTGGACTGATGTTTAATCAGATAGCAAAGTGTTAACTACACTTAATTAGCTTAGGGTTAGCTACATTTTTGGTAGCAAATGCTAGCTGGATAGATAGCTAGGTTAGCAGGCTAGTTAGCTAACAGGGTGGTTCTTAATTAGCCTCAGAACCCATATTATTCAATCCCAGGGGAATGTGCAATAGAGAGGCCACGCCAAGCTCTAGTTGAGAAACACTCAACTAAGACATCTAGTGAATACTTTGATATTGAAAAACTTTTACTCATCTAATTTTATTTGAGACTTTGCGAAAGTGTAAAAAGTTACTACAGCTTTAGATGGTTTCTGACAGCCAGCAATATGTCTCTAAACTATAATTAAATCCGACCCACCAACCCATCAGTACCCCCGTTAACGTCAGCTGCATAGGGGATTATCTGTATACCATTTTAAAAAATTCCTTCACATTAATTTTCTGGAAAAAAAAAAAAAAAAAAAACTCTGTGGCTTGCGTGCCTGCTTGTGTGTTGGGGGTGTTATCCATATTGTCGTTTAATTCAATATTTTCAATTAAAAATATTTCTAATTATTTTTTCGACATCACCAAGTCCTAATTGGTATCAGTATTGGTATTAACCAGAAAACAAATATCAGAGCTCATACTCTGTGTAGCTTTTTTCTTGTGCATAAATATTTTCAAAGGTTACTTTCATTTGATTCAAGCCATATGGATACGTTTGGTGTGTGCGTGTGTGCGCATGAAAAAAATATTTTGTTCTATTAAGTTTTCCTCCCTTTTTTGTGAATTATTCAGGTTCTTCTAAATAATCAGTACTTCATGTAACAAATTTTTTCCAACTTCAGGACTGGACAAGCATGTTAAGCGATTGAAATAATTTAAATTGCATGCATTTCAAACAGAGTCTGTCCTCGGGTACATAAATATGAAAATGAATGCAAACCAGATGGAAGAAAGCTATGGATCTAGTCAGGACAGTGAATAGTTTCTCTCCATGTGCTCCCCAGCAATTAGTACATATCCTTTTGAATTACGATCAGCACATGCCAACTATAATTATAATTACTTTCTGTCAGTAGGCTTAAAACATGCACAGAAATATAATGAAATCCCTAAAGACAAAAAGCTTGTCCATAGATATGAAAGTTCGTCCTCTAGCCTAGTTATGATCACTGTAGTCCAGCATTTCTGGGTGCTTATAGTCATCAAACAAAGGTTTGCAGTTAAAAAAAGAATAAATATGAGGGATATGTAAACTAGACCAAAACTGTAATCAAGTTTGAAAGTCATTGGGAAGATTATGCAATCTGTGGGTCACCAACCTTCAAGCAACAGTAAAGATGGAGATATAAGGTATGACATTGTAATGGCAAAAGGCAATGCTTGGAGAAGCTCTGTGATACTTAAATAAAGTCAGTTGAACTTAACAGGAGCAATGGATCTTAACCGGAGCAGTTATCACTGTCAGGAACCTGACATTTATACCTTTTTTTTCTTTTTCCTGCTCTTATGGCCATTGCCTTTTCCTCGTATGAATTTATGGTTCAGACTGCGAGTGGCTCAGACCACCTTCCCGGTTTCCTCCCGCAGGCGGATTTGCTGACCCTCATATGAATTTATGGTTCAGACTGCGAGAGGCTCAGACCACCTTCCCTGTTTCCTCCCGCAGGCAGATTTGATGACCCTCGTATGAATTTATGGTTCAGACTGCGAGTGGCTCAGATCACCTTCCCTGTTTCCTCCCACAGGCAGATGTGCTGACCGTCATATGAATTTATGGTTCAGATTGCGAGAGGCTCAGACCACCTTCCCGGTTTCCTCCCACAGGCAGATGTGCTGACCCTCATATGAATTTATGATTCAGACTGTGAAAGGCTCAGACCACCTTCCCTGTTCGTCCCGCAGGCAGATGTGCTGACCCTCCTAGGAATTTATGATTCAGACTGTGAAAGGCTTAAACCACCATCTCTGTTTGCTCCCGCATGCAGATCAGTTGACCCTCCTAGCTATGAATTTATGGTGCAGACTGCAGGTGGCTCAAACCACCATCTCTGTTTGTTCCCACATGTAGATGGTTTGACCCTCCTAGCTATGAATATATGGTGCAGACTGCAGGTGGCTCAAACCACCTTCTCTGTTTGCTCCAGCAGGTAGATGGGCTGACCCTCTCACCATTTGGTTTGGATTAAGATTGCCAGGCCTGACACCACACTAGATGCATTGTTTTCTCTCTCTCTCTCTCTCTCTTTAAAATCATATCAATAGAGCATTGTTTTGTTAATTATAGATTCATGGTTGACCTATTTTCTGTTTGCTTAAAGAGTTTTAATAATTCACAATACTCTCGTAATTTGGTGTAAAACCCAATTAACTGTGTATTTCACCCTCAAATTCCTGGGGAGGTCAACAGACTGTAAAACCAGCAAGGTTGTGGAAACTATCCTAATGGAGCAATAAGAAGATCTCATTTTTGTAACACTTTTGTGCAATGTCAGAAGAGTAGGAGAGGGACATAAAATTTTATATTGGTGGTCCTGGTTCTTTGCTTTGATTGGCTAATCAAGTGAATATTATAAGCAAGATCCTGTTGCAAATATTGAATAATGTGTTTATAGGCAAGCAAAATTATGATCATGATTGGGGAGACAGCATGAAAGCAACTAGAGACACAGACTTGGGACAGGAAATAAAATGGTAATATTATTGCTGAATTCCTAAAAATGACTTTTTGGATTACACGAGGACTGAGTGAGTTTTGAGTGTACTGAGTGAGTGTAATATACAGCCCCGGAAAAAATTAAGAGACCGCAGCACAATTATTTGTTTCACGCATTTCTCAATTTATGGTTATGCATCTGTGTAAAATATGCATTTTTTTTTTGCAAATTGCAGCCTGGTCCTTCTCTGTGTTTCTTTAATGAAAGGCTTCTTCCTTGCTTTATTGGACTTCAGTCATGCTTCTAGGAGCCTGATACTAACTGTCCTAGCAGTGCACTTCACACCACTTAATGTTTCCCATTCCTATGAAAGTCATGTCATCCTCCGATTCATGAGGCACTGCTGGATAAGTTGACAGTCATCTCTGGAATTAGAAAGCCACTTCTGCCCATTACCTGGCTGATTTCTAGTCATTCCCAGTGTTTCCTGCTTCACATTGCTCTTGTGTAGGCTACTGCAGTCTTAGACACGTTGAACCTGGAAGCAACCTGCTGGTCAGTGTAGCCTTCTGCCAGGCCAGCCAGGATGAAATCAGGATTTAAAAATTCAGATTTTTATTTTTTTTGTGCTGTGGTGTCTTAATTTTTTCCAGAGTTATATAATGAGGAAGACTGACTGTAGGTCATTGGCGGTCTCATCTCAAAAACAACGGAAAATGGACGGAGTGAGTTGTTCTTCAATTACCCCATGGGGGCTTTTCATAGAATCTAATCTGTTCAATACAAGGCAGGGAACATGCTGGATGAGATGCCAATCTGTTGAAGAGACGGATAAATATTTAATATGTGTGTGTGTGGGTATATATAAAATAATGAGAAAAAATACAAAAAACAAGCAACTAATGACTTCAGATTTCTGCCATGTGTTCCTTCCTCTGGAGAAGCTGATCAAAAATCATCCACTTGGAATATGTACTTGCTTTACACTCTTTGCTTCAATTTTTACCTCATCAACACCTCCACTCTACCTGCTGAGAAGAGTAGCCAGTGTATCTGGTATTACCCTTGTGAGAAAACAGCAGAACCCCATTGCCTCCTATTACTTGCTGCAGTTTCATTTATATTTAACTTTCCATTTTTGCATTGTATTTACTTAGCAGATGGTTTGTCCGCAGTGAGGATCAGTGAGTGGGGTCAGCCAGTCCCTAGAGCAATTAAGGGTTAAGGGTCCTCTTCAAGGGCTCGACGGTGACATCACTTTGCCAGCCGTGAGACAGAAACCTTCTGAGCACAAGCACAAAGTCCTGACCTTAACCCATCCCTGCTCCCCTGCATCATTAAATGCAAAGACCAATCATTCTGACTTATCTATTCACAGTTACTGATTTGATGCACAGGCTAAATGCCAAAAACTTGGCATCCTGTTATACTTTTTACACATACAGCTATTTTGTTTAAAGTAGTTTCATTGTACCCAAGGATAGTTCAAGGATAACCCTTTTCATATTGAGTTCTCCACTGCAGCATTATCAATATCAGTCTATATACACATATCTCTCCAATTCCACTCTAATTCTCCTGGTGAGGGTTATGGGTATAGCTGGACAGGGAGGACACACCAGCCTTTTTCAGCGTCTTTACACCCCGGAGCACCAATCAGATTCCCCAGCGTGTCCTGGCTACAGTGCAGGGTCTCTGCTCAGCGAGACATGCCGAGAACAGCTCCACTGGAAGCCAAATGGGGGCATCTTAAAAAGTTGCTCACACGGCATGGATATAATGTGCCAACATCTCTACTGTTAAGACAATATATGGCACGCAGTAGGGCAGTAGGGCTTTGCAATAATTTTGATCAAAGGTCCGAATTAGATTTCTGTTCAAGTCAGAGGACTGGAACAGTGTTCAATAGCAAAACAGCATCTCATGTAGTTAAATGAATTGACAATAACTTTTGATATAAACATTAATACATACCAGTGATGGGGACATTGAATGATGGGAAAATTGGATAAGCAATCATTTGGTGGGGGGGGGGGGGGGGGTGGAATTCTGACAAGTTTTGTGTGTGTTATGTCTGGTGGTTCCACATTGTATTTTTGAACCTCAAACCACATTCAGTCTCTTCTGGTTAATCAACCTTATTGATTCATAAGGTGCACTAAGTGCAAGAGAATGCAGTCCAAATTTAAGTGAATTGGCATCTTTAAACTGCCCCTTGTGTGTGACAGAGTGAGTGCTGTGTAATGGGCTGGCACCCAGTCCAGGGTGTTTACCTCTATTGTGTCCTATGCTGCCCTATATGTAATTAAAAGCTGAAAAGAAGGCACCAGGTATTAAACAGAATCATAATCTGATTCTTTATGCTTTAAACCTTGTTCTATTTTTAGTATTATAAATAGCAAAATGCTATAGCTGTGCAGCTAAGCACGTTAATGTAAATAAATAACAATTAACTGGCAGTCCTTCCCACCCGTCAGACCAGCTACCGCAGTTTCCCTTTCATTACTGCAAAAAAAAAACGTGCAATTAAACAAAGCCATGCTCAGCAGAGTGGTGAGCTGTCGCTTCAGCGGGATCCATGTTACTTCCAGAGGTCCGGCACCTAGTCCGGCCAGGCGGCATTTATTATTAAATCCGCTCGGCGAGTTGTCAGGGGGCAGCCGCAGTGTTGTTCAAAGAGGCGCAGTACCCACTTGTGGCAAGCATTTATGGAAGTGCTGTGATAGCGGGGATCTTACCCTTTGACTGAGCCATCTTGTTAAAGTTACGGTAGACTGCAGAATGGGCCAATTTACGGCGCCGCCGACCCGGGCTAACGGAGGAGAGGTGGGAGGGCAGAGGCGTCGGATAAAGATCAAGCAGAAAAGCCACTGCAGACTCTTCATATGCTAAATCAAGTATCGAGCTATTAATGGATTCATTTCGGTTCCTTGGAGGTTGGAAAATAATAATCCTGGACCACTGTCTACCTAAACAACAGGGCAGTGAAATGTTAGCAAAGAGGATTCAGTCTTTCAAATGCTACTTAACACACTATGACATATACCCAGCCAGAGACAATACTGATTCCCTGGCTAGCTTTACTGCTTGGCTGCCCTCAGTATATATACATAGTAAATAGTAAACAGTATACAAAAATATACCCCAGGGCCTCAACATGTTCTGTATAGTCTTGAGAAAAGAAATTGGAGCATAGTGTTCTTATGGTTTGGGAAATCATTTGTCTAGATGAAGTCTAGTAACATGTTTAGCCGGCCTATATAAGAACAGTGACAAGAGCCGGTGCACTGCATCACCCTAGCACTGGCAGCCATTTTAAAACCTTAACAGAAATTCAGGTGGAATATGAAGGTAATGACTTCAGCTGAGAGGAAAGAGAGAGAAAACTGCTTGAAAACAATGATAAATAAGCCCCTCTCTCTTCCTCAGCTCAAGCTGCATTATTTGATTAAGCATGAGGTAAAGATTAAAGTGGCAATTTAATGCACTGTAAAAATTTGGCTGGAAAAGCAATAATGCTTACAGGAAAATGTACATCCTTAGCAGTTCTATAGAAGACAGGCCAAGATTACAAGCATGTACTTCATTAGAGAATTATGCCAGGGGCAGACTGAGGGGCAGCCTTTGTGCGTTTCTGCCTCGACATGGAGGACGGGTCAGCTTCCAGCGCCGTGGCAGAGACTTACAGACACTTACAGAGAGCAGAAAGACATTCTTACTACAGACAGGCCCACACTTGCATGCGTATACACTGCAGAGTCAAACCGAGAGCAGAGAGCCGCGTCCAGGGGACAGCCAACTGCAGATGAAGCCCTGCTAGAGCTACAATGCTCACTGGGGGGGGGGGGTCACTGATGGAACCAAGCAGAAATCGTTAAAAATAATAAAGGGATGATGGACCTAAAGAGGATGGATGTGTCACGGATACAATGAAAAGGAATTCTCGAGAAACAAAGAGTGCTGAGGGCAAAGACAAATGGAAATCATAGCTTTCAATATGTTCTATGCTTTTATAAATTGTGCTCAACATCAACAAGCCTGCAGAGAGCATATTTCAGGAAATTTGATCTCTAGGGATAAAATGCAAGCATCCATTTCAACTGTAAAATTTTTACTCAGAGATGACAGAAGTTGGCTGGGTGGGGGCCTTTCATTACTATCTTCAATTAATTGGCTAATTTAAAACCATTGGTAGCATCAGTACCTGGCAAGTTTGTGTTTTAACACACTATAATCTTATAATCTATAGTTATCATCATTCATACATCTTGTCTGAACGCATTAATCCTATAGCTGTTTTTAGGCTATTTATTATTCATGAGATTCTTATTTTTGACAGTAAGCTATTGCATTGTATTTTACCATTCCATGTGTTTGTGTGGTACAGAAAAACTCATAATATGACTTTCTGCAAAGCTTCATAAAATCACTGTTATTTTTTTAAGCAGCTTATTTTGCTAAGGTTATTCCTGTAAGTATTTATATAGCATGTTTTAACCTCGGAAACTGCAATAATGCATCTGATTTTCTGCAAATTAAGTGTGGGAAAAATACTTACTTAGCTGCCTGCCTGGTTATTAATGTGAATACATGCAGCTGAATGTATGCAGCTGTTTTAGTCTGCATGGTGCATGAATTTTAAGTCACTTTACTACTTTACATAGCCCAGGACAAATAGGACAATGCACTTTCTGAGACCGTTCTATGCACTAACTACTCCAGGATGAGTGTCTCTGTGTTGTGTCCATTAAGCCAAGCTTTCAGGGGGAACACAAGCAATCTGTCTCACTTGCCAACAGGCTGGGAAAGCTAAAGTTTCGTTATTAGTTTTGAAAATTGAATGACGCATATTGCTGGGTCCTTCAGTCCCAGTAGCACATGCAGGAAGAAAAGGATGCTTTCATAATTTAGAGTTTAGAGATTTGGACTGTAACAGCTAACCTGCCCAGCGTGGGGAGAATATGTAAATTCCACATGCACACAGAGCGGATACAATAATCTAACCTCCAAACCAGAAGGTGTGAATCAGCAGTGCTGTCCAATTTGCTGCCATACTTCCATTTAGGGGAGCTTCTTTTATATACAAATAAAATATTGTATTGGCACAGTGGTGCCTTTGTTGTACTGTAGTGCCCTCTGCTTTGCAGTAGTCAACCCTTGAACCCATATTGCTTTCCAAGGTGGCCAAGCTTGGTCACAGCACACTGGATATATGAAAAACATTACATACAATATGCCCCTCAGCCATGCCATTTAACTGCTGTGTTTGGGTGATGATATTCTCTTACTCTGTAGTTTACTGCTTGATTTATTTAACTGTTTTTCTTGATGACTGTGTCCCACTCCTCTCTGTGACATTTACTACATGTTGTTAAGGTTGCTTACATTCAATAATATAATAAATACAATGAAACACTTTCTTGAAATACTACATATAATCACATTGCATAGCCGCCTGAGAACTTAATGTGGGTAGTTAAGAATCATTTGTACTTTTAATTGCAAACAATAATATGATAAATGCATATTAATTGTCTTTAGTCCTTAATAGCTACATATCAGTTTATGTTGCCTGAGGAATCAGGAAAACCAGCTGGGGCCAAAGACCTTCCTGATGTGCCCAACGGTGACATTACACTGCCATACACAGGGTTTGAACTGGTGACCCTCTAATAATACACACAGTCTTAACCCACAGAGGTACACTCTGCTCACTTAGCCTCTTACACTTAGACTTAATTCCCATTAGATTCTCTTGGCGTTACTTATTCCAATGGCCTTTCTAATGTTAGGTACTAAACGTTGTACAGGTTGCCAACGATCAGCTGGCTGGAGTGAGATTTTGAATCTCACTTGGTGACAAGTCTGTACACGCATTTTCATGTTTGTAGTACCTTTATTACCTTGTAAATAGTCTGTAGGGTTTACAAACTGCCCCAGTGCATTTGATGTAGCTAATTTTAGGTTTATAATGGAATAATATACATTTGCTGTAAGATATCCAGTGTGAGTGCGAGAGTCTGAAAGAGTGTGTCACGACAGATGTGTGAGAATTGGCAGCCCTGCCAGTAGCTCTTGTTCCAGTAACTTTCTTGTTAGTGATCCCTCATTAGAAGCTTTGCACAACAACACTCGCACCTAAGCTGGCTCCTCTACAGCTGTAGAGTCGTCTGCTTCACTTTTACTTTAGATTTGTACTTTGGACAAAGGTGACCAAATAAATGTGTAAACACAAATGCATTGTCATATTTAGAACAATTTATAAAAATTATTGTATGGGCCGAAATTAAATCCATCTTCATAATGCATTCATAGAACATCCATAAGCAGTATGTAAGTATACCTTAACATCCTAACATACATTATGACAAACTATATATGATTATTATTAATATGATTATAATAAAATAATTGTAATAAAACAATGACAACATGATTGTATTTTTATAACATACATTATTAATGCATATTAAAGCCGTTAAGGCATGTTAGAATGTTAAGGCATACTTGCATACTGGTTATGAATGCATTATGAAGGTGCACTAAATGTTCTGCAAATACATTATAAAGGTGCAGCTAAGGTTAAGCATTACCTAATATTTTTTGTTTTAAGGATTTTAAATGGCACTGAATGTTTTGTGTAATTGTATGATAACAATAAATTTTGGTGATCACTAGTGCAGTGGTGGATGTGTGCCGGAACACAGCCTTCCACCTGCTGTAACCATGTGCTAAATATCACATGTGCTGCCTTGCAATTCACCCTGATAAACTGCTGTTCCCTACTGCATGCATATATTTACATACTTTTCTCTTGTGAACACGCTGATTTACATATTCATTAATCAAAACCCGCAACACTCAACTACTCACTCACCCCTTCAGTTTCACCCTGCAAATTTCATCCGCATCTTGTTTATGAACCTAGATTCTGACTTAATTTCAAACACTTTTACATGGTAACAATAGCATAAATCTACTACATCTGACAGTGTAATGCAATAGTACAATGATTTTTTTAGTTAGAAATTAATTTCAAGAAAAGTCTCAAAATCATGGTATGGGTATATTCTGTGAAAAAACACAGAAGGGAGCTGAGATCTGTTGGGCCGTCCCGAATGTGCCCTGGGAGAACCAGAGGAGACCAGCAGGAGGCAGCAGACTTATTGATGCATTCAGTAAATGTAAACACAGAGCTTATGACTTTGCCAAACTGGTGTGTTTGCTCTGTTTAAAGGGGTCATGGAATTTATAAGAAACTGTCCAGGCTCTGCTGCGTTTGAGGGTAGAAATATCAGAAATGCTTAGCGCCAAGGATGTCCCACAGACTGCTCTCAAGCTGCCCCTGCTTCTTTGTTATATAGGTACAGCTGATGATTTCTGCAGCAGCTCCAGCGGCGTCGAAACGTGGGGTGTTTATAAGCTGCCGTCCTCCCTACGGCGCTGGACAAGCTGAAGGATGCGTTGCACATATTGTGAAGAATTAGTGGGGACTCAGGCATTATTACCATCATTGCTTAAATGCACAAGGAAAAGTACTAAAAATGAATACGCAAACAAACAAACAGAAAAAAACAGTCTCTGAATACTCCTATGAGTGCTGTCTTTTCAGTTATCAAAAAACACAAACCCATGCAGAGTGGAAGCCTCTTTCTCAAAATTGACCAGCTGGACAACAACATTAAAAAGTATATGACAACTTAGAAAAATGAGAGCCAAAAAGTTCAATTACATAATTAAAGACAGCATGCATACACACTTTATGAGACTACCGTGGCACGTACTGTATAGTCAGTATAAGCCACGTCAGAGATAAAGACGGTAAGTAAAATCTCGCTGATATCGATATTTGCCAGGTTACCGTGACGACGCTACTCATTTGACGCAGAATAAACATGAACCATCATCTTGTAGGAATGTTCCGGCTTTGTCAGCAGGTTCAGCAAGATCACAGAATCTTAGAAATGGCCCATAGATGCTTAGTATGTGGTCAGTTGTAGTTAGTATGCATCATCCATCGTCCATACACACCATTATTAGAAGAAATGTACAGAAAAACAGTAGCAGAAACATAATAATATTATTATGTTCATACTTTACAGATTTGTACTTGCTTCACATATTTATATCGGTAAAGAACTATTAAATTTTCAAACCAGTTCATCTTCGTCTCACTGTCACTTTGACCTCCTTTCATGACAGTTACCACATACTTCTTTTTTGTTTTTTTTTTTAATACGCTACAGTACAGTTCAGCATAAAGCTGCTTTACATGCACATGGAGAAGCTCTTTTATAACAGGCATGTCTTTGTTTGCTTTTTTTCATTCAAATGGCTGTTTTTATTATCCTAGAAGAGATTGCATATGATGAATGTTAATAGCAGATTATTTTAATCTTGTTTTAACCTCAACAGAAATGACACCGTACACCTTCAAATATTGAACCATGCAGAATGCAGCAGATAACAGAAAAAATCAAATATATCCATACAAAGCGCAAATAAAAGGAACATTTTAATCATATCAATAAGACTAATAACATCTTATCTCTAATAACACTGTACAACCATTTATTACAAATGGGCAGCAACTTGTAAACTAATAAAATTAATCATAAAAGATGAACATTTTAACTATTTTAACACTTTAAATGTATATTAACTAAGGGCCTGCTTGTGTAGTTCCTGCAAATCATTTTAAGACCTTCATCCCACCTGCCCAGTGCCCTGTGTTTTGTAAGCTCTAGGTTTATGTGCCGAATGATCAGTTGTGATGGATGGATGGATGAAGGGACCCTCTTAACCCATTTGTGTTTAAAGGTGTTTCCCCTGAAGATGTGGCCTTGATGACAGAATGCCATATGTTAGGTTAATAGCAGGATCTCCTGTGCTAAGGCTAAGCATGAGATGAGGTTCTTTACTATCCTGGTGGTGCATAAGAAAGATGTGTGTGAGTTGTCACGTGAGCGATTTCTCTGGCTATTGCAGTGACCTACTCAGTCTGCTCACAAACTGCTGCTGGCAGCACTATCTGTACAGTATTTTTACCCAAGGTGCTTAAAGTCAGCCACTTATTACTATAACATCATGCCGAATGGCTTACAGAGAGCATGCATTATACATAGTGTGTCTGTTTCCTGTGTGCCCTTGTGCTCCCACCTTATGTTTTTAATGTTACTTTGGGGTCCTTAGCCACATAAGCTGACTTTCTCACTATGACTGCTAGACATTGGTAGCCCCACCAATCATTTCTCAATGTCTGCTGTTCACAGTAACGTATCTCCTCATGAAAGAGCATTTTTAAAATCAGATCTGAGACAACCTCAACCTCAACCTACAGTTCTAATACATCAGTTAACAAATACATGTAGTGAGTTTAATAGCTTACTTTTAATGGCCGAATAAATTTCTTTATTTGGAGTTCTATGTGAAATCCTTCTGTAAGGGCTAACCATTACCAAAATTCAAATGGATATATTATTAAGTCTTTGGCATTTTTTTTTTACTCATTCCACATGTAATCACTGTTTCATGGTTACCTGATCTCATTTCAAAGTCTTCACAATTTTGCAGTGAATTGAAGCATACAACATTTCCATTTCGGACATCTTTTAGGTAAAATTGTAAATTCATTTTTAATAGCACGCAATTTATGAGATCTAAAGGAAAGCAGAGAGCATATTAGGATGAGCATTACTGAGAAATCTCCATGTTAGGCATACAGGTCAGGCAGATGATGAGTATATATTCAAATTCCAGAGAGCTCTTCAAATTCTGCTGCATGCGGTGTTAACTATAATACTACTGTGCACATTATTAATTAATGTATCCTTAACATTACACCAAAAGTGTCAGTTTAGAGGGAGATGCTCTATACCATACTATGATATTTAATCAGAGAATCTATTTTCTAAGCATAAAAAATAATTTGGTGAAAAAAATCACGCAGATAGACAACGCGGATGCAAAGAAGTATCAGCCATGACATTGTTAACCCAATTTCAGGACAAACTGTCATCAGCATATCTATCTATCTATCTATCTATCTATCTATCTATGGAAATAGCTATTTTTGCATTCAAGTCTTGAGGTTGATTTTATATTTTAGAAGTAGTTTCTGCACTGTACTTGTCAATTCTATAATGTTGTTTTAGTTCTAAGTATTGTTTTTAAGATTATTAAGTACTTTATATAGCGTAGTATGTATCCATTTTCTAAATATTGATATTTCAAATTGGCTAAAGCATTGCCTGTGGTGACTTGTAATTTAAAAACTGGATTTTTGATGACAGGCCTAAGCAGGGCCTTGGACAGTTGGTTGCCACTATGGGTTTGAGTGGATTCAGGCTTTAGATTGTCTAACTTGAACTAGCAATCCAGCAAAATGACTAATTATTTAACAAATTAATAGAATGCCCAGGTCTTCAATAAAATGCCCAGGTCTTCATGGTTCATAATCATAATCTGTTCCTGATAAAAAGTGCATTCTTTTAATTAATAAACGCAACACTGTGAAGGAAAAGAAAAAACTGATTTGTTTTACAGGGAACGCTTTCAGTCAAGAATCTGTGCAGAACACATGAGGAGAGCATTTTGTATGGACTGCCAGGGGTGAATCCATTAGGCTGAATGCAGAATAAAATCATACTGCACTTGTCTGCCTTGATGCATTATTAAGATGAGAATTCAAAAATACGGAGTACCATGTATATATACATATATATATATATATTATGATGCTGAATGACAATGTTATTCATGTTAAATTTATTTACTTTTGGCTACTAGGCAACTATTCATGAGCTGGAGAGTGTGAAAAAATAAAATATGAATATATGAATGAATGCACTCAAAGTGCTTTCTGGTTAAGGCTAGTAATCATTGGTTTGAAATTCACATTGAAACATGTCTAATAACTGCATTATATTTGTAGATAATACTTGAATTTTATGATTAAAAACATGCTATAATTATCTCATATCATGTGTAATGCAATAGTACAATGATTTTTTTAGTTAGAAAAGAAAGATGTGAAACCTAAGTAGCATAACAAGCCATCGATATACAGCAGCATCACGTTAACTAAATAAATAAATAATAAATTCAGACAATTTACAGAGACACCATGGATTTATGAAAGCATTGTCAGCAAACACACAGATGTCTTACAGTTTTCCCTTTCCAGTTTTTAGAACAAAATTGTCTGCTAAAACAATGAGTGTCCACCATCATGAATATCGAGTTGACAATACATCAGTTCTGAATATTTATCATGACCATTCACCTGAGCTTGTGTTGTACAGTCAGCAGACACCTAGTACAGTTAAATTTTTAATTCAACTGCAAAGAAGTCTAAACTTCAGAGATGCAAATTAGAAAGAGGAGTTTCTCTAAATCACTCTATGCCTCTTAGAGACATGTCTCTTCAGAATCTCAGAACACTGAGTTTTAGGATTTTGCACAAGTATAGTATCTTGAAAATGATTTGACACTTATGGAAAAAAAAAATATTGTACTGTTTCTTCTAGCGACCAGTTTCCGTACTTTTTGCAAACAGCATATCAGATTTATGCATTATTAAGAAAAACAATATTATTAATAAATTGAACAATATTAATAATATTTTCTAAAATTTTGATTGGCTGAAAATCCCGTCAACGTTTATGCAGTAATACAGTATATGTTATTAATAGATTGCTAATTGCGTAAAATACTGAGATCATCTAATCATGTGGCTTTAGTCTTATGAACCATTATACAGTATGTTTGTTTATCATTAGTATGAGCTACAATGGTTACCTTGGTGCTATAGATTATGTGAATGCAATGTGTGTGTGTGTGTGTGTGTGGGGGGGGGGGGGGGGTTTATTATGGGGCATATCTTACTGTGTCCCTAAATCATATGCAAAGTTAGAAATAAGAATATTGTCTATTGTCCAGTTACTCGCCCAGTAATCACGTATCTCCATTTTGCAAGGCTACTACTCCAATATAATTCGAATTATATCAGGAATATCTGCAAATTTAGAATTTAAAACATGTAATGCAACATATTAACTGTGATACAATTCAGTATAATTCATGCTAGGAATTTTCTTATGAAGCATATTTCCTAATTTCATTGACCACTGAACATATAATGCTGTGAAATTAACAAGAAAAAAATTAGAAATTGGGTAAATAATTATTATTATGGTAGTATCAAGTCAAGACTGTGGAATGGAAAAAAGACAAAAAAATTATAGTTACCATTTTACTTGCAATTTTCTTAGTAAACAGCATCTCAACCTCACATTAGCATCCAACCATCCATCCATCCACCCACCCACCCATTTCCCATAGCTGCTTCACCAGGGCACAGTCCAGCACAAAGTAATGTTGTTGCTGTTATTGTTTACCATCAATACGGACTAGATCCCAAATGCACAGCACAAAAGCAGATTCGTTCTGGAAACTTTATTTGAAACTACAAATGGCTTCTCATTGTGCTTTGAGAATTGTGTTCACAAACGAGGCAAACGGAGTGCTCGCTTACCCGAATGGAGCCTATACACAGCCCCAGCCGAAGCGTTGCTGCTCCAAACTGAGAACACTTAAAAAACAGTGATAGGCAGTCTCATGTACGGATTGAATCTTCCCCTGAAAAAAAAGCAATCATCTTTTGCCACAACACGCTGGCTCTCTCTCACCTACTGCGGTAAATTATGCAGTTTTATTTTTAAAGTCTGCCTGAACAAGAAGATGGTCTCCTTAGGAAGCCATGAGTCGTGCTTCCGCAAATCATATTAACCATTCCATTCTGCATGGACTACAATTAATTATTATTATTTATGATATTATTGCATATTATTGTTGTTCTTATTGTTAATATTTATGTTGATATTATTGTTATTGCTGTATAGCTTTACATTGCAAAGGAAGTTAAATATCTACAATAACATGGAGAACATCAACCAGAATGCAGCCACTTATATCCTTTACAATATAATTCTTCTGTGTATCCTTCTAGCTCTTCATTGCTCTACAGCCGTGTAAAAGGCGTCACTGATTGAGTTGGTCTCCCTCAGATATCAGACCTCTGCTGCAGCGGCAGCTTTAACTGGAGTGACTTTGCGTCTGCTGGGAAAGGTGGATGTAAATCACAGTGCAGAGATGCAGATAGGTTACTTGACACACTCAAGGAAGCAATACATCAACTTGCTGTTTTGGTGCAAACAACCCGAGGTGTGACTGGAGTGGGTTGACACTGTTGTTTCCATTTATCAAATGACAGGGTTAGCGCAGGTCTGCATATGAAAGAGTAATGTAATAACATATTGAAGTTAGTAAATAATAATACAAAAAAGGTTAAATGTATCTTTTCAGAGCAGGATGTACAAGCCTACTCACTGCAGAAGGTAAAACAATCGATAATACTACACAAAAACTAGAATATTTAAGATATTGAATACTCTCCATGTATATATAACATCGATTTAGGCATTCTTTTTTGATAATCATTACTGTTAAAGGTGTTTATTAATGATAATCAATTTCTCCAGTCCAGTGAAATGCCTGCCAAGAACCCTGACCCGGATGTACAAGGCAGGGCATCCTTGCTATGCTCTAATTGCCTTTGACTACATTTCCTTTGACTTGATCAGCCTTTTCCACTGTCCTCACAATTACATATGAAATTACATGACAGAGCATTAAATGTCCCGTTGCAGTTTCTAACACAGTAAATCTTCTCTGACTTGGTGATTATGGGTGCAGTGAAAAACCCGGGAGAGTATGTTAATTATTTCACAAGATTTAAAGCAATCATTCTGGTCAGGGTAACATCAGTACTAATATACCTGCGAGGAAGTCCACAAAATCAGCCCAGGGATATATAAATTTCCCATGAACTGAAAAATACATGCTATCTTTGACAAATACATGATGAATTCAGTACATTCCTTCATTTATAGGGGAATTACAATTAGAATATTCTTTAATTTCCCTTAGGCCTTATCCATATTCATAAATAAGTACTTATTAATGTCCAGATACTAGCAATTAATCATAACACTACATGTATGAGTTATGGTAACATACAAACACACACAGACACAAGCACGTGTTTCTATTCATATCTTTGTGGGGACAATCCATTCAATCCATTCACCCTAATCCGAGCAACAACAACCTTAACCCCTGCCCAGCCTTAACCACAAATAACCAAACAAAATACAGGACTTTTGGCAGTTTTAGTTTTTTGATTGCATTTACATATTTTTATTAAATTGTAGCTATCCTTGTAGGGAATGAAAAAATGTCCCCACAAGGTAAAAGGTTATGCCCTCACAATGTAATAATAGTAAACACACACACACACACACAGACAGGTGTACATACAAGATCGACACACTCTCCAAAGAAATACATGTAGGGGCATTGTTCAACAACTCTTTTAGTTAATATAAATTAAGAAGAAAATAAAAATGTGTCCTTTGGTTAAAAATGACCAACATTCTGCATTGTATGTCAACTGAAACAAACTATTTTAATTGAATTTCCGTTGATTTAATTAAACAAAAATATGGAGACACATGCAGCTAGACCAAGTACAGCACTATATCGCTTGAAAACCACTGTATCATGTTTAGCAATTACAGTAAAGGTATAGCCATTATGCTTAGTTTGTGCGAAAAACCTCAATCTGCCATGATTACAGAAGAACATGTAAAAACCCAGGCTAGTCAAAGCTTCCCTAATTACACTGAATTTTTATAATAGTGTGTAAGAATATGAGGCAGAGGGATATTTGATGAGCATTGTATCTATGGTAATTGTTGGTGGAAAATAAGGAAGCTTCGGCTGAACAAGTTGGGATCCTTACTTGACACTGATTACAAGCCTCATCTGAATGAAGGATTGGCTATACTGAATGAGGTAAGGAGTATCAATCAAGACTGTTACATTGAAAATTCACAAATGACACAATCCCGCCTATACAGATTTGACATTTTTCCCCCTGCAGCAATACATATGAGTGTTTGCTTTATCTGGAGATTGGAAACCGAAATGATTCGACTCGGGTGGGTCTTTGACCAAAAAATCACTGACCAAAATAGTTTGCAGAGAACACATGATGAACATTCAAAGGATACTTCACCATCACCCCAAGAAAATTACAGCAGCTGCCTCTAGGGAAATGAATACATTTCCAGCCTTTTCTTCCCAAAAGGTACATGTACGTAGAAACCAGACATCATACGGTAGTTCTTGCTAACACGTTCTGGTCAAAGTACTGCTGTAAATTCAAAACATTCATGAAGGAAAAATAAAACTACTGAAAGAAAAGGCATCACCAATCCTTGTATAAAAATAGATATGTTAAAATATAGGTATTAGACAACATAATTATGATTTTATTTAAGATTTTAAATGTTTAAAAAGTTAATAGGAATGAAAATACAATTTATACTGATTATTTTATGAGAAACCTCTTGGTTGGATCTCGTGTTTCCAAAAATGTTGAAACCTCCCAGATCACATTTTATTTATGGAACATTTTTTTTTCTTTTACACCAGGGTATGCCAACAAAGTTAAGATGAATATATAAGCTACAGTAAACGATCAGAAAAGACAAAACAGAATTTTACAGATATTCATGATATGTGACCTATATAACTCCGGTTAAAAAAAAATCTTAAAGAAATAGATAAAAATAAACAAGAATTTGTGATGGTACATGACATATTTCAGGAAAGTATGACAATAAATATTTACTTACAGAGAAGAACCAAAAATGTCCTGCACAGTGAAATGTACTGTTATAACATGTTTAATCACAATGAGGATTATAAACATATGTGATTCACAATATATGTGTGGTTATACTCATTGCAATGCATTTGGGTAAAATTACCTGTATCTACAATAATTTGTATTTAATAAACATTTATTATTGTTTTTTTTTTTTATAATGAAAAAGTATCATCAGTTGCAGATCACAACCCATATATTCATCAAGGAGAGTGTAGAGCATTTTACATCTGTAATGTAATGCATTTTAAAAAATAATCATCGTATAGTCCGGCACACTCGCTTTACTGATCTTTAAAGTCTGCGCCAAGGCGTTCTCCAATGAGAAGCACATTGGAAAGGAAAATACTATTTGATATATACAGCATTTCAAAACTGGCTGAATGTCGTCTGTTTCTCAAGAACTTCGAGGTAGTCCGGCTCAACTTGAAGTTTAGCTTTTAGTTCCAAATATTTATTTCTGCTGGGCTCCACATACACAGTACTTGGTGCTGTGCTGTACAGAACAGTCTCTTGTACCCTTTCTGGGTGCAAAAACTGTCGTCTCACTTCGTAGTTCGGGGTGTAAATGTATGGTGCAGGGCCGCTAAACTTGTACTCAAAAGCATTTCCAGACGGTGACTGTTTGTCTGCATCAAGAATGCCTCTGAAAAAATTATCAGCATCTTGTACAGGGGACGGATTCTCTCGTGGTTCTATTGTACTCACGCTGTAAGTGGTACTTCTGAGATCACTATCCCTGTCTTCATCAGCATTATTTTTATATGTCACTTTTAACTCGTGTAAGTCTCTATAATCCTCCACAGCGTTGCCTTCTCTGGACCTGTAAATGGGATTTTTGCACATATGACCCATTGTGTGCGGGATATACTCATAAACATGCCCAGCAGGGTTTTTCACTTTTGGACCGGATCTATTACTGTAGAGACTGTACTGCAGATTAAAGGAGCTGACGTCGGAGTTATTGTTGCTGGTCCGGTCATTTTGAGGCTTTTTACGTCGCTTCATGACAAGAACGAACAACCCCGCGGCAATGAAAACGGATAATATAAACACCAGAAGGAGGCTCAGAATCAGGACGGAGAGGGGCACCGTGCTGGATGGTTTTTTATATCTCAGGGAACTTTCTACGGTTGTGGCAATGCCTGGGAAAGATTCTTCAGATGGAGGCACCGTGGAAGCAATGACATCAGAGTAATCGGGACACAGGAGATCCAATCTGACGGATCGCACATCCTCCCCAGACAGTCTCTTTGGAGATCCGCATATCACGTCATTAACAACAGTGCCCGTATTGAGCTGCTCCAGCCAGATCTTCATGCCCACCACATCACAGGAACAATCCCACGGGTTCTCATACAGATCTATCTGTACCAGTGATTTCAGCTGATCTAACACACCACTCACAGGAAGATTCTGGAAATGATTGCTGCGAAGATTAAGTCTAGCTAGATTTAAACCAGTAAAAATGCCTGCAGGTAATGTTTTTAGAACGTTGTTATTGAGAAAAAGCAGCTGGAGTTTGGGAACATACTGAAAGGTACCTGACACAATTTCTCTGATCACGTTGTATTCTAAATACAAGTACTGAAGGCTTTGCAACCCATAAAACATATCCGCTGTGAGGCGCTCAATTAAATTGCCGTTCAAGTACAGCCTACGCAAGTTTGTTAAATCCCCAAAGGCTCTGTCATGTATGTGGGCTATCCGATTGTTACCAAGGTGAAGCAAATCTAATCCAGTGGCTTCAATGAAATCAGATCTGCGTACGACAGGGATGTAATTCCCAGTGAGGTACATCTTTTTCGGATTGTACGGTTTCGGCTTCAAGTCCGAGATGCTCTCAATCTTCCTCTCCTGGCAGTTAACATTCAGTCCGAGGTCAGATATTTGTAAATTACATGAGCAGGCAGTGGGGCAGTCCAAAGGCACTGGAGATTTAGTCTGATAAGCAATTATTGGACCATAATTATAGGGAATGCGAGACGTGGGTTTTGACCTTGATTTGCTTGATTGGCGGGTGCCCTTCGTTGGCCTTGACGATGACCGTAACACTGCAGATGAGGTGGCAGAGGCAGTTACGGCGACGGGGGTGGTCTGGAAGTATCCAATCGTGCTCAAGGGTGGCTGTGGCCGCATGTCATACTCAGAAATGGCTCTCCTGGGACATAACTCCTGCTTGGAGACCTCGTCCAGGTCTCTTCCGTGCAGTCGGAAAGGTGAATCGCAAACAACCTCCCCAACCAGTGCGGTGTAAGCAATGCTCTCCAACCAAGCTTTCAGAGCAATAAGCTCACATGAGCAATTCCACGGGTTTTCCTCCAGTCGTATCTCCACAACTTTGTCCATGTGTTCCAGAAGCCCCACATAGGGGAACATTTTCAACCGATTTCCCCTCAGATCAAGGTGAGTCAAAGGTACATATCGGAAAATGTTGGTGGGCAGAGCAGACAATAAGTTGTCATTCAGAATGAGTACTTCTAAATTAATCAGTTTGCTAAAAGCATTAGATTCTATATTAGTGATATAATTGTAATCAATCTGCAGATATTCCAGATTCTCAAGGCCAGCAAAAGTGTCATCCCTCAGAAGGTCTATTTTGTTATTGTTCAGATGTAGTCTCCTTAATCCTTGAAGTCCATTGAATGCTCCCGTGTCAACTTCTGAGATGTCATTGTTACCTAAATGCAAAATTGTTACACCAGTATAATTGATAAAGTCATTAGCAGAAAGTCTTTTCAGGAGATTTCCTGTCAGTAACAGATGATACATTGGGAAATGCACTGGACTTATTTCAGACAG
Organism: Petrocephalus schoutedeni; assembly: GCA_026780765.1. Taxonomy (NCBI): domain Eukaryota; kingdom Metazoa; phylum Chordata; class Actinopteri; order Osteoglossiformes; family Mormyridae; genus Petrocephalus; species Petrocephalus schoutedeni. The sequence goes on from JAODKL010000036.1 coordinate 21,912,630, forward strand.
TCTGACAATTCCTCTGTTCTCACAGCTCACAGTCAGAATCCCTTCCTTCTCTTCACAGGTACAAAGGTTTTTACAAATCTCTCCATAACCGTCATACATCTGCACGAAGCTCAGAGATGTGGCAACAAATAAGATGATTTTCAATATCCAGATATGCATTTTCACAAAAAAGGAAGGCTAAATTTCTGCAGTAGAAATATGTAGTTTCATCTAGAAAAAAACGGAAATATTTTCTGTTTAAGAATCACACAATAACACAAACAAAATTAACTACATGCAAACAGTCCTTCAAGAAGCTAAAGCAATGCACTGTCATTTTAAATCCTCGGACATTTACAGCGCAGGTTCTGATTTAATAACTTAATAATTGTAACATTAAAATAAAAGCCTTTTCCCCGGATCTGGTCACGATTCTTCGATCCTTTAACATATTCGATAAGTATGTATCTCTCTACAGAGAGCAGCCTCTAATATGGCCCCGGAACAGGCTACACACAACACCTTGAACATACAAGCTCATGTATTGCTAGGTATAACACAGAATTAAGCATTTTGCATGAACAACTACAGTGCACGATAATGATCTTTTTTTTCTCTCTCTCTTTTTTTTTTGCGCTGCACCGCACGGCTGCTCAACCAACTATAAACCGGGTAGTATGTCGTGATCACAAACTAAGCCAGTTAATGGAGTACACTGTACAATTAATGCACTTAATAACTTAATCTATAAACAGGAATATATTACGCGTAAATCCGTTTCTATATTTAGGAACACAAGCGTACTTCAGTTTGCCGTATTCGTAAACTCACGCATACACACGGATGTATATGTATGCGAATGTGCGCCTTCAATAAAGGCAGCGCCGCACTAAGAAAAAGGGATCCAAAACACAGAATAAAACAAATTAATAAATGTATAATAATTCCTCATATATATGTTTTCTTTACTCACCCTGCATATCCGATGACTTGAAAATAGTATCGCAACTCCTGGATATCAACCGATTTCTTCGAAAATACTGTAATATTTGGCTACCAAAGGATTGTAAAGCGGTGTATTTATCATGGGAAATGTTCATCGCCAACCTCGCAAGACTAGAAATGCTGATTGCAACAGCGGCGATAGTCAGAGCCCATCATCCTCCAGGAAATAAATAAATAAGACGATATATAAATAAATAAGCACCCGGCTTGATTAGAATCACACGTGAATGGCCAACGTCACTGATTTAATGTCCAGCATCTCATAGTGACGAGGAAAAATAAAAGTATATCAGAACCTTTTCTCTGTAGCATATCCGCTTTGTGTCGAAGAATCTTTTGATTTACACCAATTCTCCCGTCCGCTCTTGCTCCCCTCCTCTCCTCTATCACGCACACACTCTCTCCCCCTTTCCCTCCCTCTCTCTCTCTTCCTCCCTTTATCCGAGGCAAAAGAGTCCGTTTTAGTCTCAAAAAGCTTCCTCTGCAGAATCCATGATACATGACGCGCATCGTCTAGCTGAGACGGTGGCAAAATTATTCACACTTACTCACCTCAATGTTATGCCAACCTGACAATCGCTTCCGACCCATATATATATATATATATATTTAAATAAACTAATATTCCGAGTATTTCCTGTCTATGTAAAATTTACTAACAATTACTTCTTAGTTATTCTTGGTTAACGAAATTGTTCCCAAGGCCAAAGACAGAGATGCCTCTTCACAAAAATTATGATCATAAGAGCACTTTCAAACAAGCGGATATAAATTACGAATCAGACAGATTCCGCGAAGGCCACAGAATTAGACACCATTCTGCTGGTGTGCCGAGCGCAATCGAACGAAAAGGAAATTGTTTCCCTTTTCCGCATATGTGTATTTTCACTATTTTGTGTAATCCGGTTCCTGCTAGAGCTGTGCCGCCGACGGGATACATCTAAGCGCCGTAAGAGAAAATAATTTATTTCCCGAAACGCACAATCAACACAAGTATAAGTACAAAATGTCGAATTCTTACCAGGTCGGACTTCATTACTGTACAAAAAGAAGTATCACAGTGTTTTGTGCCCATCTTTACTTGTGGTTTTTGCCGTCCTTTGCTCCACTGTGAAATCCTTAAAGTAGACTTTCGGAGGTCTTCGGCTGCGAGCGCTGAATTGCCTCATTCACGCTGGCAAACGTGACGGTGGACCCGGTAGAGCGCATACGGATTTTTTTTACATAAAAATGGACAAAATCAAGTTTTACAAAACAAGTGACTATAGTGTTGGATGAAGTAAACAAGAAATCCATGCATCATTTATTTTTGAACCGACTCCGTGCTCCGTCGAAAAAGAAAAAAGAGAGATATATGAGCCGGAATGGGAGGCTGTCCCCCAAAATCTTGCGAGTGGTACGGGTGGCATCGCTGAGCACACAGACCTGTCATTTTATTCCCAGGCAACGGTTAGATCCAGTTTTTAAAAATATATCGGCAGACATCTATATGTATATACGTGATGTACTATTTGGGCCATCACAATGGAATATTGGAATAAAGCAAAAAAATCAACTGATTAGGTGGTTGAACAATTTAAAGCTTGATACGCCTTCCTATTTCTTCAAAGCTTCCAATTTCTCAGTGGGAGGGGGTTGGGGGCGGATCAGGTCATACCTATAGAGGGCAGTGCTGCGATATTATAAGAAAGGGTTTCTGAGATGCCTTCTGTGTCTAGCGTAAATTTGCTATGGTCATTGGCACAAAAACGAACAAATAAAATTAAATATATAGTAAAACAATGGCTATGTGGTTGAAGTAGTGCCAGGCCATCCTAATTGCGCCTTGACATTCCTTTTAAATCCTCGGTTTTTCTATGTACTTGGAAAATAGCGCATTGCACAAATGCTTCATAACGTAATAACAGTAGTATCTTAATGCAGCTCATCTTCAAGTAGGTTTTTTTGCCTAAAATCAGTCAATATCAACCTTTTAAGACACTAGTCAATTTTCATTACCTGACAGGATGGTCAAATTCTGTGATGAAACTTTGGGATTGGTGAGTTCACAAAGGTCTTGAATGTTGGACAATTTTGCATATTTCTTTAATACAATAACATTAAGAGTACAGCTACAGCACAATGGTTTCTCAAGCTGAGAGCTTTTCTTAACTAAAGAGCCAAAAGACTAACTTTCTTCAGGGGTGCTGAAGCAATAGGTAACCTAGGAACTTATGTTTTGATTTATTTATTATTATTTTATCTGTTGTCTTTTGCATTCAAATGTGCTATCTAACATGACTGATTAGCAGGCTTGGTATCTAGATGATTAATAATGTCATGGCTGGATGAGAGAGGGCATACATGCATTAGCTTCATACGCAAAATCACAATCCAAATTGTTTGGCTAGAACAGGTAATAGGTCTTGGAGCAAATAATGACAGGTGAAAATAACCAAATGCAAATCTTGATCCAAATCCATAGTCCAAACACAAGCGAAGGTCACAATGTTACTCAGAGAAACTCAGGAAAATCATGAAATCAAAATCCCAGGATGAAAAGCCATCAATCCAGAAGAAGAATCAGAAACCATACACATCAACAGGGCAGCCATAAAACAAGCCCTCACTGTGATGAAACATTCAGTACTTCATAAAGATATAATTGAACGCCAGGTGCTTTTAAACCCTACTAATTAAATCAAGTTAATGAGCTACAGGTGTACCATTAGGGGAGGCAAAGTAGGAAGCACCTGAGCGAGGCTGAATAGACGCTTGGTGTGATGGGGGGAAATGTACCCCACCTCCAGGGGAGGTGCTGGAAGCCCTCAACCATACGTCAGTTGGGCAACCATGGGAGGTAAGAAGCAAGATGATCAAGCTGAGCATGCTGGGTATTCAAAGTGTTAGACTGTTGCAGGTCACCGTGGACAGGTAGACCCACAACTGCCCTTCAGGGCCACAGCCCTCTGAGTCCACCAAGTACTGCAAGTGGCCCTTGCTACTCTTGCAGTCCAGCATGGCATGAACTTGCGCATGCGCACTAGAAGGAATAGGAGATGTTGCAGATACTTTTGACCATTTTTAATGGGTTAATATATTCATTCTGGATCTCCACAATCCTCCAGATTTGAACACTTCATTTAAGTCACTCAACAGCTGGAATACAGTCTGCCTCCATCTCCCACAGGAATACACTGTCAGAAAAAGGGTAAAGCCCTGGTACAAACAACAATAATGAATACAAAAGAGATGCAAGAATGTTCCTCAGAGGGCATTTCTGTACCTTAAAATGTACATTTACCTACAACTAGGGTTCAGTTGGCAAACCCTTGAGGGTACAGCCCCAGTGACTAGTGATTGTACCCTGAAAGGTACAAATTTATCCTTTTTTTCTGAGAGTGTAGGAAGACCTGGCATCCTAAAACACATTGGAAAATAATTAAGCATACAGAGGTATTAACTAGTGAGCTCTGCCAAATAAGGTTAGTAGCTCTAATACATTTCACTTGAGAAATCCTCTCAAAGAGAACCCAATTTCTTGTTTCAGTCACTTCATCTGGTCATTAGACTGAGAATGATACCTAGAAGACACACTTCCATGAAGTCCCAGTCTATAAAAACCACGAAGGGATGAAGTAGCCCTTCCAGGCAATGCCTCTACTCATCAAGTGTCAGTTTGATGGCCAGCAGCTTCCTGTCCTCTGTGCAATGCACAGGGGAAGAGTTTAGAGGGAAAACCAGGGTGATGGAACAAAGTGACTCCTACATCCACCGAGGAGGCATCTACATGCATGCCAAATGGAAGACTTAGGTCAGGTTGCTTCTGAATGGGTGTGGAAATGAAGAAAATCTTGATATGATGGAAGGAGATGAGTGCTGAGTCATGCCACAATATCTTCTTAGTAGCTTTGTGCATTAGTGAGGGGGGTAACTCTTCTGTATGCATTTTTGGTAGAGATTTGCAAAGGCTAGGAAGTACTGCAGGAATTTGACGGTTTAGGATTCAGGCTAGTGGTGAATAGCTGATACCTTTTTATCATCCATTCAGACTCCCATCGGTCCTAAAACATATCCTACAAATTATTTGGTAGATTTGTGAAACTGACTTCTTGGCCTTGGCATACAGTTGTTTTCTTGGAGTCTGTGCTGAACTTGGTTCACATGATCCTTGTGGGTGGGTAGGTGACATTCGTGGTCTTTCCAGGGTAATGATACGTGCCCCAGCCCCTAGGGGCAAGACCAGGGATTGAGGAGGCTGACAACAAAGATTATGTGCATCTTAAGGTAGATCCATGTGAGTTGGTGTTAGAGGTCAGCGTGTCATGTAGCAGGCTGTCTGTAGAGATTGATGTCAGAGTAAACTGAGGCAGGCTGTGCATATCACCTTGATGTGTACTGTAAGCTTGGTCTGTAGATTCAAACTTAGCCAACTGTGATAACTAGTGAGTGGGGAAGGTTTCCATTATGCATTTCATACTGCTTAAATGTAATTACATCCCATAGTCGGCTGCCGTATGATTGCTGGTGTATCGTGCTTAACTGGAGTCCAACGTCCCAGCCAGGTGTAGGGGTGATCAACAGCTTCCTTAAAAAGTACACAAAACTGGGTCTCAGGAGATAATACGTGGGCATTCTTATTCCATAGGGCCGTAGCTCCGTATAATGCCCATTATCAGAGAAATCACAAACTGGATGTCTTTCTGGCACAGTGGTGCAGTGGTTAGCACTGTTGTCTCACACCTCTGGGAGTAGGGTTGTAGTCTCTGCCAGTGTTTCATGTGTGTGGTGTTTGCATGTTCTCCCCATGTCGTTGTGGGATTTCCTGCGAGTACTCTGGTTTCCTGTGTGTATGTGTGCCATGTGATGGCTTGCTACCCCATCCAGGGTTGTTCCCTGCCTTGCGTCTGTAGGATCTGCACACCATCCCCCATCCCTGCAATCCTGAATAGGACAAGTGATTACAGAAGATGGATCTTGTACTGTTTGGTTCTGAGCACTGCAGGGTGGTGATCGATATACAGAGCACACTGTGTAAGGAAACCCTAGTATTTATTAGGACTACAGTCATACCTTTCAGGGGTAGCGATGAACACAGCAGAAGGTAATATGCGGGGAATCACAGTGGCTACAGCACCATGACCTGACATGCTGGAAATGCTCACAGGTGGTGTCTGAGCTAAGAGAGTGGCTGGAGTTTGCAAACTATCATGCACTGGCTGGACCAACTAACTCAGTTTCTCCTCCTGGCTGTTCAATCGTGCCTCAGAAAGTCAGTAAGGGGAACACAGGAAAGGCGTACACATGAGCAGGTCAGGCACAGGCAAACACTCAGCTGGTGAAATGCATGATACTGTGCAAGGATGCAACTGAATGCCAGTTTGTTTTTTTATAGCCTACTAATTAAAACATGCTGATGAGCTACAGGTGTGCTGTTAGTATTCAGGACAGATGGAGTGGAAGCTGACTGGACATGGCTGGATGGATGCTTGGTGTGATGGGGGCATGACAATTAACATCCAGGGTGAAATATTACATCCAAATGTCACAGAAGCTAGTGGCAGCTAGGTGGGTGAAATAATGATATTATATAGGTTAATTGCCATTAGACTTGACTGAATTAGTGTGTGTGTGTGTGTGTGTACAGATTTTGTGCAAATCCTCAAAAAATTAGAGATTTTTTGGTCCTTACTACTTAAGGCTTAATTTTCATTCAAATCCGTGAATGCAATCAAAAAAGTAAAAATGCCAAGTCTTGTATGGTGTGTGTGTGTGTGTGGGGGGGGGGGGGGGGGCTTAAAGGAAAGCGTGGG
>JAODKL010000036.1:21932524-21951800 GCA_026780765.1 Petrocephalus schoutedeni
TCCCCTTCAAAAATTGCTCATGAGAAATTTTATATTTATTGTCCCCCCCTACTGTTAAATGAAATTTACACCCATGCCTGTAAGATGTTGTATTGGACTTTTTAGTTGGAATGACAAGATGGAGAATTGAATTACATTGAATTCAAAGAAATTCAAGCAAATCACAGAACACATGAATGTCATTTAATCTTCCAAAACATGATTATATATTTACTTTGTAGATGGTAGATGTATGTATGGATGTTGTAATAGAGAGTTAAGTACACATTATATCTGCATGACTGTAAGATTAAATTTGTGTAACTATTTTGGCATATTCTAACAATATTCATTTATTTTATGTTGGCCCTCTAAGTCTTTTTCCATGGATAGGGTTGTAATGGGGTTACTTGTATAACTGTTTAAAGTGCTCTTCAACCATGGTACAGAAATTGGCAGTTAAATTATTTGTTCAAATGTGGCAAATGTGTGCTTGTTAATTGTAATCTACTCCACCTTTTCCTTGTTATCCAGTACCTATATTGATTGATTTTGCTATGGTCCACACCTGCCCCTTGTTAGCCTTTATCTGCTTTGATTCAAGTGCCTGCCCTCACTCTGTTTGTTAGTCAGTTATTACTGGGCGTTAGTAGCTGTGGTTGTTTCCTTGTCCTGCTCCCTGTTTTGTCATTTCTCATTTCTTTTAGTTATATCTTATTCCTCCTGTTTTGTGTTGACCCCTCGAGGTCCTTTTCTTTTCTGATTCCCCCGTTGTGTTCCGTTTTTGAGTTTAATAAAAATGTATAGTTTGTTGGAGCTGCTTCATGGATCATCCCCTCTTCCCTTCACCTTGCCGTAATGTAACAATATCATCATCAACAACATTTTTACATTGCCCAAAAAAGCGTCAATTCATTTAGTGATTTATTTTGGGCAATCTTTGTATCTCTGTGACAAGACAGCAGGCAAACTTTCAAATACAGAACAACGTAGAAAATAAGTTGGTCGGAACACTCTTAAATTTATGAGCAGGAGTACAAACTACTTTAGGCACAGAGGGATCTGAGGAACACTCGGTAAATAACAATTGATCTAAAGTGCTAGATAAACTTCTTAGCCTTGCGAAACCCACACTATTACTTAAATAGCTGGACTAGGGAGCATAGGACTGGAAGGCATTTATAAGGATTACAACAAGAGGCAGCTAGGGGGAGTTAACATGAGGGCCAGAATGAGAGGTAAGACTAACACAGAACAGGTGTAGCTCATTAGAGCAACTCTGGGGAGAAAACTGGGGCAGCATGGCAGGGCATGACAATGTTAATTTTAAAGTCATAAGTCATAAAGTCATTATTTTGTTGATTGCATAACATATGCAGTATTTTGTTAACTAGGAGAACAGTATAAGCATAGATTTATAATAATATAATTTATGATATATTCATAAATTATAAATTATAATATTCCTTCCTGGTTGTAAACAACGTGAGAGTTTAGGGTGTGGCATTGTAGAGAATCACATAATTCAGAGAAAAAGTAAAAATGTCATGTTATACAGAGGTTTTCAGACTTCTAGCTTTAGAGCCATTTTCTAAATAAATTTTAGATCAATCATGCAGTAAGGATAAAATACTGGTTTGATGCAATTAATATTATGCCATTAATAGCCAAGGTGTGTGATTGTTTTATTGCCAGATGTTCATGGAACCATTGTGAAAGCATTGCAATTTTTGCACTTGCCCGGAAGTAGTATTTTTACTGGAAATGAATAATCTATACATCACAAGCTTATGTTCATCTATAGAACAAATATTAAATTATGGGTTTTATTAAATCATTTTAATAAATTATCATTCTATTAAATTCTATTGAATTTGAGATTTAAAAAAGATGGGGTAATAGTGTTTTTTACATGTAGAGCAATTGCTCTACATTAACATTTTAGGTATACTAAAATTGTCATTGTTGATCTGATTTGATTTATTGTAAGCATTTACCTCAAATAAACAATAAAAATACTGCACAGACATAGAAAAAAAATCAAGTTTATTATATTTAACCTGCAACAATCAATTTATATAATAAGTTGTATATTTGCTAGTTTAGACTTTTTTTTTATCATAACAGTAACTTTACTTGGTCTGGAAAATCAAGAATTAACAAACTACAGGAACTATGACTACAGAACAGGACTAGGAACGCCAAGCAAAGTGCACACCTAAAACATACACCATATAATACAATGACCAACTAAAGAGCAGAACAAAGGCAGGCACTTAAATACACAGAACGCTGGAACTAATGAGGATAGCCAGGTGCAAAACATAACAGAAACCAATCAATCACAATGCCACAGGTCAATGAGCAACAGATGAAACAAATAACACTAACAGCTAATGAACACTGAACTAAGGAACACTGAAAAAACAGAAGGAGACTCTACGCTAGGGAAATACATGGAACAGTATAATCAAAAGCACAAACTCGAAAGGGAAAACGGAACACTAGGGAACAGAAACACAATAAATGTCTGGCCGGCCTCGAACCCATGACGCAAGAGAACATTAGCTTTGAGCTACTGTATGTGTCCATCCACGGACAATGCGAAACACACAGGGCTTAAGGGGCAAGCAACAGGGAGGTTAGGCTGCCCAGCAACACCTGCTGGTCAAATGGGCAGAGACACAAAGGGAGCGGTAGGTTGGGCACCGACCCTGATATAAAACGAATTATGTACTACAGAGCAAAATTGACAGTTTTGATAAAGAAGTTGCATAATTTGAGTGCCATCAAACTCATTTTAAAAATTTTGGAGAATTTATGTTATGGTAATGAGCAATGATTTGAATTTGTGGCAGTGATGCATGCACTTCCCTTTGTGGCCATTCTAAATTAATTTTGGTATTCAACATATAAATATTTAAGATTATAAGTTGTTACATTAGGTGTGATTAATCGTGATTAATCGCACAACACTATGCGATTAATTATACATTTTTTTTTTATCAATTCCTAGCCCTACTTAGTACACATTATATTTTGAGCAGTGTGACAAAACCTCCATATTTTTTATTTGTGCTGTTTGGATCCAGCTAAATAACCCAGATCCTCAGTGAACGTTTTATATTGCATATAGTAATGTATTCCAACACACACAACTCTGTTGTGAAGTGCGCTATATAAAAATAAACTGAATTGAATTGATTGAGGAGACTGATTCCGATACAGAACCGTCTTCACCATCATTTTCGAGTTCAAGCACCTGAAGTTCTATTTCACCAGACTCCTCTATGTCTAATGAAAAGCACAAAAATGTTAGGAAAGACAAGAAAAGGAAAGCTAAGACAAAAAACAGGTGGAATATGAGTTAAAAGAAAACTACTATGAAATCATAATCTGACTAATTTTCTTCAAGGTGTTTCACTATCCATGCATGGTCCCCATATTTCATATAAATCAACTCATTTCCATTTCTGATTTTGAGGAAGTTAGGCATGTAGTGGCATGTTAGGCTCAGAAATAATTTTTGTTGATTTTTACCTTTGAGATAGCATGCTTTTTTCTAATAATGATAATTAAGTGTATTTTATATAGATCTGTAACTTTTTCTTTATTATTACAGCTCAATGGGTCAGATATAACTTATTGGAAAGCTCAGAGAGAGTACTTTTTCATGGCATAGAATATCAAATTCAAAGATTGCATAACTCTAAGTGTCTTTTTTCAAGGTCAAAGTAAAAAGTAAGTGATAATAGCTCCCTGAGTCATCTGAGGGAAGTCGGGAAATGGGATATTATGTGGAAGAAAGAATGAGTGGTGCCTGTTTCAGGTGGTGCAGAGTGTGATCAATGTGCGGAGCTGTGATCTATAATACAGAGATTTATCCTTGATGTAGTAGTGCTGACAGGTGATTGTATGGGGAGTTTACTGATGAATATGGAGGAATTGGTGGTTCTCTGACCAAAGAAGGAAGTGGATCAGGCCAGAGAGGTGATGTCGTCCCATATACTGTGTTATGTTAATTGCAGTCCCATCCCTCGAGAACTGGGCACTGGTTTCCCTAGGAGGGTGGGGGAACACATTTGGGTACATTTGTAATGTGGATAAATGAAATACAGAAAAACGGGCTACACTCCTAGTAATATAGTAGTGTATAAGAGTGCCGACCACAACAAAGAATCTATGAAAAATAATGAAAACAGGTCGCATTTTGCTTTGATTCAGCATAAATGAACGTCTCCGCACAGACGCGTTTCAGCGCACACTGAAGAAGGCATCGTGCCGGAACGTGCATGTGCGGAGACGTTCATTCATGCTGAATCAAAGTTATGTGGATAAATGACACCTCCTTCCAAATTAAGCAAAAAAGCATTCAAAGCAGACAAAGACTGATAGCAAGATAATCTGCAGGCAATGTGGGAAAGATTAAAAAAAAAAAAAAGAAAACAGATGACATGAGGGATGCAGGGAAACAGCACACAAGACCTGAGGAAGGTGAGAATTTAAGAGGAGATGGACAGAGAGAAACCAACGGAGTGCTGGGATCGGCAAAGGCACTGGTGGTGGGGGGTGAGGTTAATGTCAGTGCTGGAGAGGATTTGCTGACTCAGGTGGGACTGGAGGACATGAGAGACAGCACCAGCAGAGGGGTGGAGGAGGAATACAGGTAAGGGGAGGGAGACTGGCTCAGAGAGAGCAATGAACACTGAGGTGTCCATGGCAGTCTGGACATAAAGGGATTAAAGGAGGGAAAATATGTAAAGAGGCTGGCCCTGGGGTAGACTCCATCTTCGATTCAAGGAACCGTGGAGACAACTGAGGGGTGTGCTGCACCTGCTAAGACACCAGTGCTGACAGGGGAGGCATGGGGGGAAGTGCAGCCCCGGCACGATGAGGGCAGAACTGGCAGGATGAGGGCAGAGCCCGCCTGAACTCCAGCATCCACAGAGGCCAACAGGTGGGCTGCTAGGCTGCTTTCCCAGGGCCTGTCAAGGCATCAGTGGCAAAGGGGGGAGCAAGCATAGGCAGGAAGCAGAAAGGCAGCAAAGGGGCCTCGGCTGGGAAGTCGGAAGAATAAGGGGGAGGCGGGGTGCTGTAGAAGCAGCAGAGAGTGGAGCGGGCCATGCATTTAGGGAGCCGGGCAGGACAGCAGGCGGGGAATCCAGAACAGGAGGCACAGCCTGGGACACTGAGGCAGTAGGCCACATGCCATACACTGTGGAGAGATAGGGCTGAGACCGTGAGCTCCTCAGAAAAGGGCCAGGGGAATGAAACCGGAGCAGGCTGCCACACGGCAGGCACGAATGCCTGAACGCTGAATACGGCCACCAGGGGGCAGTCAGCGGGATGGGCAGACGTGCAAGTATGGAGCCAAGAAATGCGGCAGTGGGAGATGCGGCCCAGGAATGGCGGGCAAAATAGAGCCGGGAGCAGATGTGGTGAATGTAGGTGTGACCGCAGCCAAGGATAGAGTCATCAGCAGCAGTGAAGACTAGGTCCGTTACGCACAGAGCAGAACAGAGACAGAAGTGAAGCCCAAATACCATGTACAGCTATTGCAAAAACTGTGAATGTTATCCCAGCCATAGATTCAGAACTGCCATCTTGAGAATGACAAATAATCCCATTTAAACACATATGGTGACTAATTAATAATAATAATAATGAATAAACACCTTTCTGTGTGTTCCTGCAGCAGCTATTGTCAGTTGCTATACAAAAGGAAGTATGTAGGTCTATCTATACATAATAATGTAACAATAGATGATAGTGATTATATGTAATATAAATTAAACACAATACTAAAAATCATTAATATAAACACTATTAGACGGGAACTGGTGAGATACAACCTCCAGTGCCGGCTGTGCACAGCAGGGACAGACCTTTACCGATCTTGTCAGCGGCAGGCGTTCAAGTTAACAGACTCTTTGCTTCAGGAAGCATCAGCTAAGCTATTTTGGGTGTTAAATTGCCTTAATAAGGTAAGTAATATCTCACTGGGGACTGCAAAGCTGCTGGTGAGAAGAGACGCCACATATGATGCAGGAATGCATCGACACACAAGCTGCAACCCGAGCCTCGGATACTTAGCGTGCTAAAATGATATTTGTATTAAATCATAGCATCAGTACAGATGGCTAAGTGACAGAACAGCCCTGAATTGGGAAATGGGAATGAATGGGTGTCACAAATATGTGCATGGTGAGTGATTCTGAAAGATGAACTTTGTAACAGTATATGCGTGATGGAAATACAAAAATTAATACCGCCTTGTAAATTTTAAATGTAATATTCAAAGATATGAAAGGGAATACGATTACTGAGAAATTACTAAAGTAATTGGTTTTAAATAGCATGTCAATTGCAACCAGAATTTGTATTCATTTCACAAAATATATTAAAAAACGTCTTGAGATAATAGTGCATCTGACATTTTGGCTCTTGGTTTCAAGTCAAAGTTTGATTTGTCACATGAGTACAATGTTGTACTGAGTACAATGTGCAGAGAAATGCAAGACTGCCTAGCTGCAGGACTGCGCAACAGGGGTCACAGCTTAAGTGTACGGGTCAAAAGTGCAAAGCAGACTTACGTACAAAGTGACAAGACATTCGACATATAATAGCAATCATTAAACAATCACTGCAACTTTACACTGTTTTTCTCCTCAGCCTAACAGGAACTCATTCTGATTGTCATCATTAGGCCATTCCTTAAGAAATATAAATAGATTGCCTCGTTTTCACATATTGTAGTTGCAGTTTTATTATTGTACTGAGATTTTTTTCCCTTTTCTTCCTCAGAAGCATTTTACAGGGATATCTGGGTTAGATCAGAAGGAAATCAAACCGAACGTCCGTCGTCTGGCTTGATCAGGATCTTCCTTAGTGATATTAGTGTTAATGCATTGTTATGAAGGGGTTCAAAATATATTTTTAAAAGAAACATTTGTGAACAGGGGGCACCACAGGCTTGCAGACAATGATTTGTGCAGCTCAGACTCGTCAAGGACAGCTGGTGTGCATCGAATGATATTGGCTGAGCTGTCTCAGCTTACAGGAACACAAGGGTAAGCTATCCCTGAAGGCAATAGACTAAAGCTGTTTTTGGACGGCATGCTATAGCCACAATTGTTATTTTTACACTAACCTTTTCCGTTTATGGATTGATTTAGAGGAAAATGACCTTATGTAGGGTATGAAGAGTCTCAGCATGAAGGGCATCAGTAAGCTATGGTTACACTATAAAACAAGTTACCTTTTTGTGTGAACTTGCAAACACAAACTACCATTTACTAAGTACTGCTAGATCTTTCCAGCTTTGACATATAGCATGATTACAGGACTCGCCTGTCCCACGTTTAGGGTTCATATCTTGCCTCTGCTCTGTGACTGTGGACTTTACATGTTCTCCCTGTGTCATCCGGGTTAGGCTAACTTGCACCTCGGGAGCTACTGTACCATGAGAGTATGAGTCTTTGGTGGACTGGATTCACACCGAGGCTTGTGACCCAAGGTTTGCCCCTACCCCATCTGTGATACCTGCTTAAAAGATGGATCAAAAAGTAAAACTCCATATGGTCACACATATGTACAAAAGTTTCAGTAACCCTTTACATTACCTGCATCTTCACAATACATTTATAATGCATTCAGTGCACCTTCAAAATGCATTGATATAAAATTTACAAGCAGCATGGACGTATACCTTAACAGATTTAATATATCTGTATCCTTATATTTGACACTGCCATTTGATTACTATTGACAAGGTTTTATTGATTCAATAATTAATATATAAATAATATATAAATAATATTCTGCTCTGAATTTGGCAGTAATTAATTTGCCAGCTGCAGGCATGTTTCGACGGGATAGCATCTGCAGTTCAGTTTGACAATAGTCCCTGTTTCCTCCGTATTACATGGTAAATAAAATGTGAAAAGCACTAGCATAGGGGTTAAAAGCCCACTGACTAATGATGCTTCCTCAGTGACGGTTCGCTGAAGGATTTTTGACGTGTGCTCATCCCTTTAAGACTTCAGCGGGGCTGGTGAGGCAGCTCTAGCTGTTATCTCTCACCAACAGATAAAAAAAAAATCAAATCAGAGAGAAAGCTGAAAGCTGAAGCCCCTCTGCATTTTACGCAGGATAAATGAATCACAAGGCATATGCTTCTGCAGGATACCATTGTATCTTATGAAAGGAGGATGGAGTGAATGTTCAATCAAGAAGTACTCTCCTGGAAAGCCCAACTAAAAAATAATAATACTAATAATTTTGGAAATGATTCAGTCAGTTGAAATGTCATCAGAGTATTGTAGCATTCAGAAGCATGAGCAAACAATTTTGGCACAGAGGTTTGGAAATAGACATGGTATGTACAGTAAGAACCATGTTAGTTGAAGATGCACCGTGAAGCATTTCTATTCTCTGGCTACATTGGACATGCTTTCATGCCAGCTCAGGCGAAAAGAGGGGGAAAACAGGAAGCAGTTTTGTCTTATAAAGGGAGACTGCAAAGTCACATAACCATCCAACAAGCCTTTTCAAAAATATCACATAATAGATGTATCTGATAAGTATAGATTTTTATACAGATACTGTTCCTTCATCACATAATACTAACTCCTTGAAATCACAAAATATGATGGGGATATAATCACAGAGGTGCAACATTATCATATGGCTGCCTTGAGATTAAATAAACTGTACAACACTGTACAACTAAATAAAAGACCTAAGCTATCAAACCTCCAGCCAGCTGGCCATCAGAGACTAGTGGAGCAGATCAACCCTGCTCCCCAAACCAGGCTAACTGGTTCTGGCAGCACACCTGGAACCCATGGACTCATTACCAAGGCCTATTTAAACCCAGTGCTTCTTTGAGCCCTTTGAGTCATTGAACCTACCCATGCACTTATCAGGGGTGCATTTCTGAAAGTCATAGTTGCTAATGCAGACATAGTTGGAACCATGCAAATGATTGGGTCCAACCGTGTAGGTTGCTAAGGGGAATTTTTGGGAAATGTAGCCCTGTGTGATCTGGCCCTGATCATCACCATCCAGCAGCCATGTTCCCCTGCTGCCTTTCCATGTCCCCCGCATTTGGGTTCTACACCCAAGGCCTTGCCCTGACAAATGCCCTATCATCTGGAAAGGATCGGAACATTCCTACTTGCCTTTATCAATTTCCATCTCCAAATTGTGCTCATTGATGTCTTCATCTTTGATTTCTGGTAATAGAACTAATGAATATTTATTGATGGTGGCTATTAATACCTTAAAGTTCAGTTATATTCTTTGGTATCATGTAGCATCATCTGCTTTTAATATTAAAACCATACTTTATAATATGAATAAACACTGTGATGCAAGTCAGGTTAACATTCATATCATAATTACGTGCTCATGGAAGTTAATTATATTTTCTTAAAGACAATGCCAAGCCAAATGACCCCACATATATAATTCACAAAACTGTTTTCAGGAGTTGTTTACAAGGTGATTTATCTGTTTCTAAGTATGTTATAACTCCATCACTTTCATTCATCTGTCCATAATGTTGCCAAATGTAGTTCC
This sequence comes from Petrocephalus schoutedeni, assembly GCA_026780765.1. Classification (NCBI taxonomy): domain Eukaryota; kingdom Metazoa; phylum Chordata; class Actinopteri; order Osteoglossiformes; family Mormyridae; genus Petrocephalus; species Petrocephalus schoutedeni. The sequence goes on from JAODKL010000036.1 coordinate 21,942,086, forward strand.
AGTTGCCAGTAATTACTTGGATTTATCATCAAAGATTCAGACAAAGGACATATTTAACATCCAGAACACTTTACAGAGATTTTTAACTAGGATCAGTTTCAACCTTAAGTGTTAGGCACTCATTTGCCTTTCAATGAAGTTGATTATTTAGCAAATCATCCATCCTTTCTGCTGTATACACAACAACAATAATAATAATAATAAATATTAATAAGTATTATTATGTAAAAATACATTTAAAATAGTTTATTACAGCAGACTAAGGAAACAAGGACACTGATATTTTACCAATATCAGTAAAATCAGTTCCAATATAAAATATCCAAGGCCCATATGATTTTATACTCCATTACTCTATTGAAATATATCCGGTTCTGAGAGCCTGTATGATTGGATTGCATTAGAGTTTAACAATACCACTGAAGCAGATCACTTTCTCTGTAATTTCAGATCTGAATTTATCTCCATGGCACGAGTCCTTATGTACGGCATGCTCTCAGCCTGGCTTTTCCTCGGCGCTGCCACAGCTGGGTAATCACATAATTGGTAAAATGACTAATGTCATCTGGAAAATATTCCATCCATCCATCATCCATTGCCACTTGTTCATTACAGGGTGGCAGTGAGCCTGGAGCCCATGGCAGGCAGCGTGCAGCTGAAGGCGGGGGCGTCCTCAAAGGGATGCCAGACCAGTGCAGAGCACACGCTCACACAAACAGGTACACACTCAGGGCAGTTTAGAGACCGTAAATCATCTGGATATTTACACAAACATGGGAAGAACTTGGAAAACTCCACATACACAAACCCAGGGGAGAGAACTGAATCCACAACCATGAAGGTGCGAGACCACCCAGCCATCCATGTCAGAAATAAGATATTCTCAGATGAAAATGTCACTCAGATCTGAAAATGTTACAGTTTTTTTTGTAGTAGTTTCTTGAAAATAAATATAAATACATATGAATATATCTATAGAAATATTAATACAGATATGAATAAATATTACAAAATCATCAAACTTAAAACTTGTGCAATATCTTGCAGTACCTAATGATAAACTTGTCTTACATTATGAGCTTAAAATAATACAGATCTCTCTGTTTTTCGATCTGTTGCAGATATGTAGCAGTGTTACAGACCAACTTTATGTAATTAGCTGGCATTATTTAAACTCACCTGACAAAGCAAACCGTTTCAAGTCATTTTAAGCAGCAATGAACATGTACACTGGAAAGCATGCCACCAGGACTCATAGGTCCGCCCTGTGAATTCACATTTGGTTCAGTCTCAGCAGCAATTTCCTGTTCTGATTATCCTCACAGTGTGTGCCTATATTGGCTCCTGGTTTTTTTTTCTTCATTGTTAAATATCCCTATGTTTTCCTGGGCAGATCTTCCAGATACCCAGGGTGTGTGCTCACCATACTGACCCCTGTCCACCATTGAATACATCTACAATGAGCATGCAAGCATCAGAACTGGATCTTGGGGCATTGAACCCCGTTTCCTGTTGCATCGTGTGGATGGCCGTGAACAGTGCCTTGCAAAACTATTCACCCCCCTTGGCATTCTCTCTATCTTGTTCCCTTACAACCTGGAATTTAAAAGGAATTTTGGGGGGTTTGCATCTTTTAATTTACACAACACATTTACCACTTTGCAGATGCAATTATTATTTTTTTTATTGCAAAACAAACAAGAAATAAAAAAAGAAAAATTGAGCGTGCATAACTACTCACCCCCATAACTATTCACCCCCTCCCAGAGTCAATAATTTGTACAGCCAACTTTTTCAGCAAATACAGTGACAAGTATCTTTGGGTACATCTCCACAAGCTTAGCACAAGTTAGACACTGGTATTTTTGCCCATTCTTCAAAACGGCTCCAGCTCAAGTTGGATGGGTGTACAGCAATCTTTAAATCATAGCGGAGATTCTCAATTTGATTGAGGTCTGGGCTTTGACTGAGCCATTCCAGGGCATTTACTGGTTTCTCCTTAAACCATTGGAGTGTTGCTTTAGCAGTGTGTTTTGCTGGACATTGTCCTGCTGGAAGGTAAACCTCCATCCCAGTCTAAAATCTCTGGAAGTCTCAAACAGGTTTCCCTCAATAATTTCTTTATATTTTGCGCCATCCATTTTTCCTTCAATTCTGACCAGTTTCCCAGTCACTGTCGATGAAAAACACCCCCACAGCATGATGCTGCCCCCACCATGGTTTGATGAGAGGTGTTAGGTTTGCGCCAGACAAATCGTAGTCCTTCATGGCCAAAAGGTTCTATTTTAGTCTCATCTGACCACAGCACCTTCTTCCACATGTTTGGGGAGTCTCCAATATGCCTTTTGGCAATTTTTCAAACAGTCTGCCTTATTCTTTTTTGGTAAGCAATGGCTTTTTCTTGGCCCCTCTTCCATGAAGCCCAGCTATATGCAGTGTGCGGCTTTTAGTGGTTCTATGGACAGTTACTCCCGTCTCTGCAGTATAGCTGCCCAGCTCCTTCAGGGTTATCTTTGGTCTCTTGGTTCTGCTCTGATTAATGCCCTCCTTTCCCCATCTGTGAGTTTTGGTGAACGACCCTCTCTTGGCATGTTTGCTGTAGTGCCATAATCTTTCCATTTTCTAATAATGGATTTAATGGTGCTCCTTGGGATGTTCAGGGTTTGGGATATTTTTTTATAACCCTAGCCTGATCTGTAAGGCCTGTGTGGAGAGTTCCTTGGTCTTAATGCTGTCACTTGCTCAGTGGTAGCCCTTACTTAGTGGTGTCGCACTGGTGTTGGCTCTGTGGGCTCTGTCAGAACAGGTGTATATATACTGAGATCATTTGACACAGGTGGATTGCTCACAGGAAGATCTTATTTAACTAATTAAGTGGCTTTTGAAGGTAGTGGTTGGGGCGCCAAAGTAAAGGGGGTGAAAACATACGCATGCACTACTTTTCAGATTTATATTTTTTAGAATTATTTAAAATGTTTTTTTTTCCCTTTTAACTTCATTAATCTGTAGTTTTTTGTAGGTCCATCACTTAAAATCAAATTGAAAATCTATTTAAATTTCAGGTTGTAAGGGAACAGAATAGAGAGAATGCCAAGGGGGTTGTCATGCCCTGCCCGTGCTGCCAGCCAAGCTGGCCCCACCCTTACTGAGCTCCGCCCCAGTGTGGCAATACCAACCACTCCCACAGCCTTCCCTGCCCTTCCGCTTACTCCCTGCCCTCGTGAGGAATGTATCAAGCTGTTTCCCATTTAGCCTCATTAGTGGTGTATATATGTGCCGTGTTGTTTATGTTTCGTTAGTCCGGTCATTGTTAGATGTCACCCTGCCCTGATATGTATAAAATAAAGCTCCTGAAGAGGATCGTTCTGCAGCTCCGCCTCTGACTTTTCCCTCACCTCGCCCAATCGTGACAGGGGGTGAATACTTTTGCAAGGCACTGTGCATGTCGAGCTTCTAAGGGTTGTGTCTAATTCACGGCCATGTAGCCCCATGTGGAGTCGGACTCCATATATGTCATGACACATTGCACGAAATTAGTTGGTACTCACCATAGCTGACCATGAGCACGTATCTGGTCTTCTTGGAGACCTTGGAGGGAGTACTAGAAGGCACCCCCTCCGGGGACTCCATTGTTCTATTGGGGGACTTTAACACTCACGTGGGTAACAACAGTGAAACTCGGAAGTGTGTGACTGGGAGGAACGGCCTGCCCGAACTTAACCCAAGATGTACTGTGTTATTGGACTTCGCTGCTAACCAAAGTTTGCCCATAACAAACACCATGTGTTCATAAGTGCATAACTGGCTCATCGATTTTGTAATCAAATCATCTGATTTGTGACCACATGTTTTGGACACTTGGGTGAAGTGAGGAAAAGGGCTGTCAACGGATCACCACCTGGTGGGGAGTTGGATCAGATGGTGGGGGAAAGTGCTGGATAGACTGGGTAGACCTAAACAAATAATGAGGGTATGCTGGGAGCATCTGGCAGAGGCCCTTATTTGGGACATCTTCAACTCACATCCCCAGCAGAATTTCTCTTGCCTCCTGATGGAGGCTGGAGACATTGGGCCTGAATGTCTTGGGGCAGCTGTGCAGAGCTGTGGCCATATGGTTGACGGTGCCTGGTGATAAGGTGATGGTCATGGTGGAAACATGGGTGTGGGAGGAGTTTGATGAGGCCATGGAAAGTGACTTTTGGTCAGCCTCCCACAGAATCTGGCAATCCGAGTAGTGACTCAGGAAGGGGAAGCGATGCTGATGCTGTTTACAGTGGGGATGGTGCACTGTTATTTTAATAACCTCCTGAATTCCACTGACACACTTTCCTTGGGGGAAGTAGACCTGAAAGATTTTGAGGAGGACTCGCCCAGAACTAATGCTGTGGTCACTGAAATAGCCAAAGGGACCCTGGTGGTCCTCGTTTTTGCTTTCTTCCAATTCTCTGGTCCAGGTTGTTCTTCCTGAATTCTCAAAGTCAAAGTAAACAGGGTAGTGGATGATGTTTCAGGGATTTGAGGGAGTCTGTCTCTCTTATGGATCTGGGTATTAACAAGGGCCCTTTCAGTTCCTCCAAGATGTTTTTAGTGTTGATTTTTTACATCATTTTACATCATTGAACCCAATGTATCCAAGCTATGTGTGCATTACATGCAATTAACAGCTTTGTAGGCAAGAATCTGAGTTCTGAGTTAAGATTAAGTTGTAGATCAGTTGCGGCTTCTCATTTTTGCCTAGTGCTCAAAATTTGGTCTTGTTGGTCCTGCTCAAACCAAAAGCAGTGTGATAATGGTAGCTTCTAATTGTAGAGGTAAGCTCCATGTTGGTAGGGCATGAGGAGATTTGACTCCAACACCACTTTCTTCCACTGTTCCAGATGCTCCAATAGATGGTATTTTTACTCACATGTCCCGTGCACAGCTAGAGTTTATGCACTATTTAAATTATGAGGGCATGTTTTGCATTGTCCACTAAGGACTTGAGGGCCAGACTTGCTTATGGCAATTTGGATCTGAGCTACTTCATGCTTTACATCACTGAATTCAGGCATCTTGTATCTTTCAGGTTAAGCAGAGCTGGAATTATTGTTATTGGAACATATCATTCTAAAAAATGTGAATGAATTCCAGTTATACAGCATTCTGAAAATTGCCCTTCTACTTACTTACTGAATTCTTAGCAATATTTTTCATCTTCTGCTTTTGATTTGTAAACCTTGGCATGCATGTAAAAAGTTCTAATAATGGTCCAATGTCATGAATTCAAATGACTTTTATCACAATGAAAATAAGGGAAGCTGACTTTTAGAGATGTGCTCCATCACTGAGGCCAATGTGATACACATCTTGATGCACTGCCAATTATCGGATATATTGAAGATACATATGAACCAGCTACTAATGCGATATGATTCATCCCTAAAGCAAAGCAGTGTGATTCAGCACAATGAGATTCAATGCAATATGATGCTATGCAATTTAATATGGTACAGATAGAGAAACAGTGTAGAGAGGGGGAATCAACCTAAATATAAAATTACTGGTCAAACTTTATTGGTTAAATTTCGAAATAATAAAGCCATAGGACATCTACTAATAATGATATATTTATGAATTGGATTTTGCTAATTAAAATATGTATTCCAAGCCCCTAATTGCAACTGGTGCACAGCTTTTTAATCGGGGTAGTTGAATTGTGAACTTTTATGCCAGTGTACCAATTTGAATCTGTGAATCTTACCATCCCTATAGACTTTACATTGTTGTGGTGATGCAAGCTGCTCTCTATTCTTGTTTTTAAATGTCTGTCCTCCTTCTCTTGAGTCCGTTGAATGACTATCTGGAGGTAATGTATAGTCAGGATATCTAGAATCATTGTCAGATGTATTTCACATGTCCTGTGCCTAAACCTTCTCTTCTATGCAGCAATCATCATCAATAACTTTAAGACTTTTTGTAGCCACAATTTCAACTGACTTACATTTGTATTCTTTGTATTCTACAATCTGTAGAGTATTGTTCTACAATAATCCCTAGACAGAAGAACAATTTCTATCCCACTTCGCAATAAGGGTGTGGATAATCTGGTGTATGCAATTTGACTGGTGCATTCTGAGAACTGAAAACATGCAGCCGTGCTAACGCTGTATTGTAGGACAGGGGTACAAAGAAGCCATGTATGCTGGCATTTCTTCACTGGCTGAGAGTGACAGCATGATCAGGCCCATCAGAGCAACACTAAAGACATTACCTGGGTTAATCTGTGCATCCAGGAGGGAACCCTTATCTGGGTTACCCATACGTGACTGGGTTTGCACTCAAATACCAATTTCTAGCTAACCGAGCTGCTATGATATGGCTAGTCACACGGACGCTGCCGCAGATAAGACGCAGTGGAATGTGTGCCATCTGAGGGACATCCCATAATTCAGCTAAACTGGCTGATCCTTTTGTAGGGCATCCAGACATGCTTTCTACTTCACAATGGTCTTAGTAGTCTATCAATCCACCTTTTAATGCATCCACAAACACCTGGCACTGTTTCTTGGGCAGGGAAGACATGTCCCTCTACTCAGCCTCTGAGAGCTATGCGACAAGTGTAGTTAAAAGGGTACAGTACACAGTGTAACCATCTGCTTCAGCATTTTCCAGGTACAAGACGGCATGGAAACATGACATTCAAAGTGACCCATAAAGAAGCTGTGCTCTTGCAAAGAGTGAAATACAGTAGAGTGTGTCATGGAGTGCCTCATTACTATATAAACTCAGATTGTACACTGCTTAACTCAGAGGAGCTCAAAGGTTCTAGTCAAGCAGATCCTTTTGATTTTTTTTTCTGTTGTTTTAGTTAGTGAAAATCATTATCCTTGTATTGCTTACAAAATTAAAGAAACACAAAAGATAGAATAATAGTCCTCATATCATCCACACTAATGCTAACATGTCATTAGCTTCATATTGTCAGATTAGTTGAGGTCTAGCCCCCTGGTATCCACAAGGAGGATGGGTGTTCTTACCGCAGAAGAGCTGTAGCTACTTGGCACTGAAAACCCCCAAATAAGCGATCAATTATAAAACCAGCCAAGTCAGTAATGTAACATTTTAAACTGAACATAATTACCTATTAGGCAGTGGGACGCTTGCAGAGTGCTTTTACGGTGGTGCTTTGTTGAGGCTTCGTTGAGCCCATGATACTTCAGTGCCCCCTCTGATGGTGAAGCAGACCTTACAACCTTAGCGAGTCTTTGGGGGGTGGGGGTCAATCAGATGGTCCGAGGAGCTAATTGCACGCGAGCAAGGCTTAAACAGTGCATGTGGTTCACTGTGACTGGGTCGGCAAGGGAGCGATCACGGAAAGGACATGGGCAATATTTTAGAATTATAATTATTTTAATTATGATTAATAAAGTGGTACTCAGCAAGGGAATCTGGTGGCATGGGAAGAAAGAAGAGAGCTTTAGCAGGCTTGCAAGCATAACCTGACTACAGCCACACTGATGGCTATAATCTTCGTTGGGCACACTACTCTAGATAACAGTTTATTCATGTGGAAAGTAGAAAATAATAAAACTAACATTTAAGAGCATAAATCCAACAAGTAGTTGGATATATATATAGTGTACTAATAGGTTGATTTATTCATTTATATTGAAGTTTAAGGAATGTATAATTGAAGTATAAGACTAATTGTCATTAGTGAAATGAAATAATATCCACAAGCATCAAGCTGATGACACAGGAAATCCTTCAGACATATTATGTTTACTGCACTTGAAACATGGGGCAGGCAGATACATCCAGTGAACCAGATGTTTTCATATGATTGACATGAGTGTTACACCAAAGACACGATATTGTGTAGTTAAAAGTTCATAAGAAATCCCTAAACTGAGTTTATGTTTTTCCCCATTTTGTGAAATCAATCCATTCTAGTCAATGGATGCAATTTTATATACAAGACTGAAGAAAGCTGTTAACTGGAATGGCAGAGGGCGGGTCATGCGTAAGATGTCTTTACAAGGTTACAGTATAATATTATGGTTTTTCTACAGCATAAGCCACCGTGCCCCAAGAAGTTACGCTCCCATCCTCTAACAACTGATTTTAAATAACAGTGAAATATTTCTTTCATAAGAAAGAATCACTGAAGTTAACAGAAAGTTCCATGCTTCTTTGCATGTTACCATTATGTATAACGTTTGAATGTAAAGTAAATTGTTTTATTCCTCAAATTTAACTACTTGATACATTGACATTAAAGGAATGAGAGTACACTGACTGCTTTAGCTTCTGTAATAGAAAAATAATTATACCATTTTATTGATCTGGCAATCCTTTATGAAAATGTCACTTCGTTTCCTATTTGTTTGAGGTATTAAAACAATAAAGGATCTGTATTTGAACAAGTATTTACCAATATGCACATTATAAGGTCTGACAGTTACAGAGCTTATATTTCAGGGCTCCTATGAAGTTAATTTGTATCCCACAGAAAAGAAAATGCTATGCAGTATTTTATGTGAGGGGAGATGTCGGTAAGATTAACTTTGATTTGCAACTGGCTTCTGATATTTTGTGCGTTAAGCACCAAAATCCACCACAAATTTTGTGAGGAGTGAAAATATCTCTGTTTATTCACCGAAAGCCCTTCAGTCTATATTTATTAGTGTTACTGTAGGAGATGTAGGAGTGCATGAGGAACAGACACGGAGGATGCCTTGTATACTAAGAAACCATGAAAGTAGGATAACTTCTTTGCATTTTCCTAAATGAATGGCTCACAGTTCATGCATAAAATTTGAGCTTTGTAAAGATAAGTGACGTAGGAAAACAAGGGGCATGAAAACAAACTTGCAGGCCGTGGGGTGGCTCAGTGGTCCTTGTCACCCCTCTGCGGTTATGAAATCCTACCCCCCATATCTCACTCAAGGCTCCAGGCTTTGTTTCCACCCCTCAGCTCTGGAAGTAGAGTTTGGCTGTTTTCTCCTGGTGTGTGCCAGTTGTGTGTGAGCATTTTGCCAGTGTGTATCCTGCTATGTGCCATGTGCTCCCTGGCTCATCTGAATGGATAAGCATTCGTGGAAGAAGTAACAGCGTGTTCTAAAAACTAATGAGATTCAAATTGTTATAAAACATATCTACATTTAAAAAAGGCTTATAGCATTAATAGATGAACAGGTATGGCTGTGGTTTTGAGAGGTGTGAATTGTTCATAGCTGACTGAGCAACGGTTCGGAGATTAAATTCATGTGTGCTAAAAAGCCGAATTTTTTGCTGAATACTATATAAAACATATCATCTGGGCACAAGACACGGGGTGTGGCAATATGCAGAGCTATATTTGACCTGTATTATAATGGCTACTGGCCATTGCTGTGGATTATGTGCACACAGTTATATTTATAATATAATAACAAGGCCCCTATGGTGGATTGGCGTCCCAGCCAGCCCTGTCTTGTGCTCTCTGATATCCAGCAAAGGCAGCAGCCTCCCCATGTCCCTACTCAAGGTTACAAGGTTGGAAGACAGATGTATGAGTACCATAATGAGGCTGGCACTCATTTATTCAAGTAAGGTTTCAAATAGGTATTCAATCTAAGAGTATAATTCTGGAGAGAACTGTTAAGAAGAGGCTCAAGTGAAGTGCCAAGGCACTTCCACCAACAGTGTTTCCGGAGATTCTAATTTTCACACGTCTAATTATGTAGTCAATAAT
>JAODKL010000036.1:21951900-21962399 GCA_026780765.1 Petrocephalus schoutedeni
CGGGGGGGCACAGATTTGATAGACCCATCAATCTCATGGCAGAATTTTGGTCTGCAGCTGTGCCTCTTCTGAAATGTGACTAGGCCTCTGTGCTGAATGCCCCTGAAGCGGTGATCTGCTGTCCATCAGTGGAAATGAGGAGACGCTTTGCATTTGCATTGTGCATCGTCTGGCCTTCAGCCATGGACTTGCACTACCAGCTCTGTACTACTGTCCTAAACAATGAAAGGTCTGGTCCCCCTGATGGTTGCCATACTCAGGGACTAGCTGTTTCTATGGCTTCTCCCGATGGTGTCCAATGTCACTCCTTTCAACAAGCGTATTATAAGACTCAGGCTAGGGCACCGTCTCACTGGCACTGACAGAGCTGGCTATGAGGGTTGCATCGGTCCCCACTGGTCTGGCAAATGTGATGAGATTGGCTCCATATTCCTTGACTTTGCATATGGTTAGGAACCTGAGCTGCATCATTGGACTTCAATACTGGGAGTGTGGTGAAGCATATTGATCTCATCCTCATGGACAGATACTGGTGGCTCCTACAGAACTCCAGAGTATACAGAAGTGCTGTTGACTTGTTGTTGCTACTCTGAAGATTCTGCTTAGGTCTAGTAGGCTACCACCTATTAGGGGAATGAGGCTGGGCCTGGCCAGACTCCAAGATCAGGCCATTTCTAAAGGGTTTGCACATAGTTTGTGTGAGGAACTTGGAGATTTAACTCAGGCTGCCAATTCAAATGTAATGTGGAAGACCTTCCCTGACAAGACCCTGAAGGTTGCTGAGGGTTGTGATGGTGTTGCTGCTGTTCCCAGAAGGAGGTACTTCTTCACACAGGGCACCCTGGATATTATCGTGAGGAGTCGCACCACACAGCTTGATGGCTACTTCAATCTGTATCGGGGACTGTAAGGGTTTGAGGGCAGATGAGGCATTTGTTAGAAAAATCTGTGAGTAAGGGAAACACTATCTATGGTCTAGTGATCCACGTTCTGCTTATGGAGGAATAGAAGCATTACACACATCTGAATCTGTTCCTCGGAGAGTCGTAGTCAGGGTGGATGATGGAACAGTGCTTACTCATGACACTGTAGTTGTGACCTGTTGGGTCAGATACTTTGAGCAGCTGTTTAAAGCTGATCCTCTGGCTAGGATTTTGGACATCTCTGGGTTCACAGTTCTTGTCTCTGATCTTTAGATTAGCTGTGGACCACCCAGTTTCATTGCGATTGCACAGGTGGTGAACCAGCTGAGGGTAGGGTACATTGCAGGGATCTGTGGTATTGGGGGTGAACTTTTTCATGTTGATGGTAAGGCAATCCTCCTGGCATTGCAAGTAATCTTTGCTTCCCTTTGGGAGATGGGTATCATCCCCACTGACTGGAAAACAGGACTTTTTGTCCCTATCTGGAAAAGGATGGGTGATTGCCTGAATTGTGCCAACTACAGGGGATGAACACTGCTATCAGTGGTCTGTAAGGTTCTTTCTAGGGCCATCCTCAACAGCAACAGCAGTCTACCAGCAACTGGAGCAGTCCAGTCTAGTTTTATGCTTAAGAAGTCTGCCATCAACCGGATCCTGGCATTTATCATTGAGCACAATTGCAAATATTGGTAGTGTTTATTTGCAGCATTTGTCAATTTTCCTAAAGCTTTTGACTCAGTTGATGACATTACCCTGTGGGACATCCTGATCCCCCCCCCCCCCCGGAAGTTGCTGGACATCATGGCTGGCTTGTACACTGGTACTGTGAGTGCAGTGCAGTGTCGAGGCAGAACATCTGCGTTCTTCCCAGTTGTTTCTGTGGATCATCAGATGTGTGTTCTCACTCCTGCTCTGTTCAATGCTTCATGAACTGGGTGTTGGACAGGGTCATGGGGTCGAGTGGCTGTGGGGCATCTGTTGGTGAAGACAGATTCACTGATCTTAACTTTGCCGATGATACTGTGATCTTCACGGAGTCAATGGAGGCTCTGATCGGAACTCTCAAGAGACTGAGCGGAGTGTCTGGGCTTGTGAGTGGGATAAAAACCAAGATCCAAGTCTTTAATGGCCTCTTGGGCACAGCTATCAGCTGCGGAGAGAATGTTGACCTTGTCGATAGGTTCAATTACCTTGGCAGCAACATTCATGTCTCTGGTGACTCTTCCTATGAAGCCAGTAGATGGATTGGGAGAGAATGGGGGTCATGAGATCGCTGGAAAGGGGTGTGGTGCTCTCGATATCTTTATGATTGATCTTTAAGAGGACGAAGGCCCAAGTCCGAGTCCTGGTGCTCTCTGTTTTGCTGTATGGCTACGAGATGTGGGCGCTATCCAGTCACCTGAGATGAAGACTGGACTCCTTTGATACTGTCTCTCTTTGGAAAATCCTTGAATATCGTCTGTTTGACTTTGTGTTGCTCAGGGAGTCCTGAATGAGGCACATTACCTGCGTTGTGAGGGAGGGTCAGTTACGGCATTATGCCCATGTGGCATGATTCCCTGACAGTCATCTGACTCATAGGCTGGATGAGCCCAATTGACTGGACTAAGCCAAAGGGGTGACTACGTAACATCTGACTGCAGCAGATAGACAGCCATTTCCAGAGGGTGGAACTGGACCAGGTGTTGGCCTGGGGGGTCGCCAACCAGGATCCCGAGGTGTTTCATTTTGTAGTGGGTGCAGCAACATGCTGTCAAGCTGTTCTGACCTGACCAGATTCTTTAGCAGGATGGCACAGTGGTTAGTACTGTTGCCTCACACCTCTGGGACTAGGGTTGAAGTCTCTGCCATGGCTCCAGGTGTGTGGAGTTTGCATATACTCCAGTTTCCTCCCACAGTTGAAAAACGTTGGAGTTACCAAAATGCCTGTAGGGGTTCCCATTTGATTGAATGGTGTGTGAATGTGCCCTGTGATGTGTTGGTGCCCCATCCCTATCCTTGGTTGTTCCCTGCCATGCCCCTGTAGCATCCAGGATAGGCTCTGGAGCCCCTGCAACCCTGCATAGGACAAGTGGTTACAGAATATGGATGGATGAACTCTTCAGCTATGAGAAATTGCATGCAGATAATGAAGCAGTGGCTGGTGTGCAAGTTTTTTATCTTGTGACGTTCAACTTTAAACTTTAAAATTTGTTTTCCATTAAAATTCTACATCACGGCTTGAAAACCTTTGTCTACAATTCCACTTTCTGAATAAGATAATTGTAAATTACTACATTTTGATCATTATATTTTAATAAATCAGTTTAAAGACATATTATGCAGCACAGTGTTAAAATGTCTCAAGTTAAATATGCTTCTAAAAGTAACTAATAATTAATGACTTTACCAGGGTTAAATCCTTCACTGAGAAGATTAAAATTAACTCTTAAATTTGAATGGGAAAAATTCTCATTTTCAATTATGTATCACCATGCCCTTAAATGAATAGTTCAAACATATATATTTGATATATATGTAATATTTATTAAATACAGGGGGCATAAAAGTGTATACCCACTTCAGCAGTTGTTATATATGCTATGGATCCCATCTCCACCTGGTGCTTCCCGCAATATAGTTGGGCTTCCTCCAGTTACTCAGCTGCCCACGGAAATGAAGCCACCTGGATGTATAATCTGCCTGTAGGGGGCGTATGGACACTCCTGCAGCCTTCTCCAGGGTCAGGAGATAGATTCATGAAACATTCATTATTATTCTAAACAAGAGGTAATGGAGAATGTGCTACTAAAATAGTCTGACTTGTTCCACTGATCGTTTTAGAGTCCTTCATATGCACTATGTTTTCAAGTTTTTATGTTTTAGGTAGAATTCTCGGTTACTGTAAAATTTTTGCTAATGACAAAAATACTTACATTCACTGTAATTAGGATGCTTATGAAATAGATTGTGAAACACATAGTAATAAAAAAAGCAGAATAATTTGTGCTTTTAATCTACAGATTGCTCAACATACACATAAATACTTTGCCCCAATTTGTCAGCACTGAGACTACATCAATATTACTAAGCACACATTGGCCTGTTTCCTTCACAGATAAGCGCACCTTTTATGCCCCTTTACTCACTCAGATCCATCAGAGCCTCTACTTCTATGGCATACACAATGTTTGAGGGAGGGCTTCACTGCTTCCTCCACTCGCCTGAAATCTTTTTGTTCAAACAGAGAAGGGAGGAAATAATGGCTTTAACAGCCAGCAAAACTGCCTGGATCAATCTCTTTGCTTTCTGTGTTGGTAGTTACTTCATGTGCTTGATAGACAAACCAAAGGCTAAAGCCTCTTCAGCAGGGACCAGTTTCACAAGACAAATAGGTGACCTAGTGACCCAGCAACTCAAATGTCATAGATTTGGATATAAAAGACGAGTATTTTTTTAAATAGTATTATAGTAAGTATTATAGTAATTGCCATTGGATCATTCTGCATTTTTAATTATGCATGCATGTATGTATGTATAGAATGTGTGCAGCTATTAAAGATAATATTTCTAAAATATAAGTAAGCATAAAAACGTGCATATGTTTTCAATATTTCATACCATGTAGATAGTTTGCCGAGTCAATCTACGCAATTAAACATGTCTGGGTTGGGATGAGATGGAGAGTCCCAAATTTGCAGAACATGAAGGTGATTATGCTGGCTGTAGATCTGCAGATGTGACAGCCAATCAAAAGCGAGGGCACACATCTGCAGAACACAGTGCATACAATTAACTTTTATACATTTAACAGACGTTTGCATACTGAACACTTTGTTACAGGTTTCTCCAACTGACTCATTCCTCTGCAGACCAAAGACATGTTGTTAGGTAAACTGGAGTCCCTGTTTTAGACAAGAATCTTGCCCAGGATGACCTCTGCCTCAAGCTACCTGGGATGGGCAAAAGGCCTCCCAAGACCCCTGCAATGTTCTTCTGTGGATATCTGACTAATTTCTGGAAGGATTGTGGCAGCTACACATGCATGTGTGTTGAACCCTCGATATAATCCATCCATGCATTTTCTGTAACCACTTATCCTATTCAGGGTCATGGGGGTCTGGATCCTATCCTGGAGGCTACAGGGGTAAGGTAAGGAACAACCCTGGATGGGGCGCCAATTCGTCATAGGGCAAACACACACCATTCATATACAAAAATTAAGAGACCACTCTATATTTAAAAAAAATGGATTTAATCCTCTTTCTACCGGCAGAAGGCTACACTGAGTGACAGGCTGCCTCCAGGCCCTTCCAGGTTGCGAAGACAGCAGTACACAAATACAAGGTGAAGCAGGGGTAGCCAGAAACCAGCCAGGTAGAGGGAAGAAGCTTCCTTCTAATGCCAGACATGACCGGTAACTTATCTGGCGGCAGCTCATAAATTGGAGGACAACCTCAAGTGACCTTCAGAAAGAATGGGAAACATTGAGTGGTGTGAAGTGCACTGCTAGGACAGTTCATAACAGGCTGCTAGAAGCAGGTCTGAAGTTGAATAAAGCAAGGAAGAAGCCCTTCATCAATGAGAAGCAGAAAAGAGCCAGACTGGAATTTGCAATAGAAATATATTATTCACAGTTTTGTGTGGTCTCTTTTTTCCCAGAGCTGTATATGGACTATTTGGTAACTCTAATTAGCCTCAGCATGTTTTTGAACTGTGGGGGGAAACTGGAGTACCCGGAGGAATCCCTATGATGACACTGGGAGGACATGCACACTCCACACATGTGAAGCCATGGTGGAGACTCGAACCCTGGTCCCAGAGGCAACAGCCCTAGATACTGCACCACTGTGCAAAGCAGAAACAAAATAAGATGGGAAGGTGAAGGGAGGTGTTGCAGCTATATCATCTAATCTGTCAGGGTCACGTCCTAATATCTGGTGTAAAACTGGGTCTACATTAAAAACTAAACTTCTTTTCTGATTGTCATTTATGCGTTAGTGACATTTGAGACATTCTAAATACATTAAGAATTTTTTTTAATCCAAATCACTTATTGACTATTTATATGAAACATTTAGCAAATGGTGTTGGTACTTGTTTGCCTCTATTGAATCCACATTTAAAGGAGGAAATGAAACAGGCAGATCTGAATTTTTCTCGAGTGGCTATTAGCTGAACTTGCTACTCGCTCCTGAATATTTAGATCCAGGCAGGCGCTGACACATTTTAAATTACTTGCTGTTCAAACACAGTTGTGTTTTCACTTATGGTTTGCGTCTTCGGGCCTGTATTACAAACGGGAGATAAGGCGAAACCCAGAGGGAAAATAAAGAATGACCTCATTATACCTCACTTTCATTTACATATTTTTATAGTCTCTCCCCCCCATTTTTATCCATTGTGTATCTATTCTTCTCTCAGGGGAGGATCAATTTAAATTAAACCCATTTAAGGCTCCCCGTATCTATACTAGCGAGGAACAGATATGAGTGCATTGCCCATTTTACATCTAAGCTAAATTTAAATCAATAATGTATATAACATAAAAACACATAGAAAATAATAAAAAAGATACGTATCAGTGGGGAGGCTTAGGTGCTGGCACATTTAAAAAACAATTACAAAACTAGTTAATTAAAAAGGTTATTTAAACAAAAACCGTGGAGCCTTCAGGCCTCCCTCCACACAGTAATCTCATGGTTACTCTGTGCAGTGATTAGACGTAACTCACATGGATCTGGATTGCCATGGCGATTCTGCAGCACTGTGATGTTCGGTACAATATACTACCTGAGCCATTAACATGCTCTATATTTTAATAACAACTGCCCTCAGAATATATTTTAATATTACAGAAGAAAGGAAATGAGAATCTCCCCATAATGGTAATAATGCTAACATAATGGCATCTGCTTTAGAGTCTCAGAGCTGGCAGTAATTTCTGAGTACATATTGATCATGCATTATAATAAGAAGAGCATATGTGCAACACGAGCACTCAGAAATGACACGGAAAGTCTATGCATTATTCAGAAATATTTTAATCTGAGAATGCAGTTCCTTTCAGTGACAGCACTGTACCTCAGAGACTGATGATCACAGCCAGGTAATGCTCACTGTTATCAAATGCCAGCATCTTGTTACGGTAATTTCACATGCCTTCCTAGGAGGAAGTACTGCAAATCAACTGCAATGCTGTGTTGCACAATGCGTTTTCTGGATCCTTGATCCTTGCTCTAAAAACTCTGGTTCTGCTACAACAAACACCTTCGTGTAAAATATGTTGCAAAAGAACCCCCCCCCCCCCACACACACACACACAAAAACATCAACAACAACAAAATATTAGAAATCATTTTGTAGAGAAGGAGAAAGTGATAGAGAGAGATCATATAACAGCAAGGAAATCACAACGACAGGAGGGAGGTTGAGAGAGGAACAGGCCAGAAAGAGTGCCCTCTGATTATCACACCATATCACATATAGGCCCATCACGCATGAACCTCTCCCAACCTGGGCTCACCTGCCCCGCCACACCCCACTAGGACCCCAGCTGAGACAGCCTCTGCCTTTATATACAATGCAAGACCAAGAGAAAAGGATAGTGCATGCTTTTGAACTGTCAGTCTCATTAACTACTCTAAGATTCATGGAATTATTTCATTAAATAATTATTATTATGTAAATGACCATGATCTCAGAGTCTGATTTACGTCACTGAGTGTAATGCTCGCTCATAGCCATGTACATCACAAACATAATCATGGCCGAACGGAACCTGAACATTGTATGTGAGAGACTGCAGCTGTGAGGAGGCAGGCCTGTGGGATCCCAGCACCACACGACGCGACAGGGTGTGTGCGGCGTGACAGAACTGCGCTGTCCTGCCATTCTGCCACGAGACGGAAATGCAGATTTTGTCTTCTGAGTGGGCATGACAGCAGACCAATGCCATTCTGTTGCTATGTGGACGGTATCTTGACCAGATAAATTCCACAATGAAGATGATGGCGTGGCACCGCTGCACAGTTCCTCTGCAGATGCCCCTGCTGTGGTGGGACTACAGGAAACGAGTAGAAATCTGGCATCAGTAAAAGGAACATTTCGATGGACTCTTTAAAGATATAAAGAAGAAGGAGAAATGAGGATAGGCTGTCGGGGGGGTGGGAGGCTGAGCAGAGCTCCTCCTCTTCGCTCTTGATGATGCTTTACTGCATTCAGATCTTAAGAGTATCGCACATTTAGGTCATTAAGAAGAATCAAGGGAGAACATTCTTTGACACGTTTCTCAAATAAAGAGGAACATGTGACTTTCCCAGGCTGCTACGGGAAGGTATTACTGATAATTACTCAAATGCTTGTGAACTAACAGGGTAATTCTTTTATGATTTTTTTTACATCATTATTGAAATGGCCTTACTGTCTTAATTTCCATTTGGCCATATGTGATGAAATATGACTCAAGGAAGAAAATACTCCCTGGAACCATTCCTTCAGTACTAATTTTCAGTCTAGAACCTGGGATTACCTCTTGGGTAGCAATGTTCAGTTTATTTATGGTGGTAGTTTCTCTGCTGGGTTTTATGTAATAAATGTTTATTTCTTTGTAATCTCTGATCCACTTGGTTCTGTGTGTCTGTGTGTAAGAGTATAGTTTAGAGACAAATACAGCGTGAAGTCTTCCTATTACCTGTAAGGCACCAGCTCTAAAATATGGAAAATTTTAAATCTGGCATGTTTTCTAGTGTTTCCTGTCATATTACTATTATTTTCCACAGCAGTGGTGATTCCCTGAGATAGACCAGGAAGATCTACTGTTTCTCCACAAGCTTAAAACCCACAGTGTTTGCTGAATGCTTGTGGTGCTCCAATCTGTAAATATTATAGATGTGCCTGACATGCATTGATATGTCTGCGGCAGTTGACGCTGGCTGTTTATCAGTCTTGCCGTTCACTGCAGGTTGAGCAGCTGGTGATGGTCACAACTTTCGGTGAACATCTGACACCATCTCCCAGCTAACTTTGATGTGACATTTTGTTTCATAACCATTCAGTGAGGGAAATAAAAGTATCGTTTGCCTCAAGCTGACAAATAACTCACCTAAGGATTGTGGAGGCAAGTTACGTACTGTAGTTCTCAACTATTTCATTTTATTATTTATTTTATTGTTATTACCCTACTGTGTTTGCCTGTGTTCTCTAGGCTGCCACATGGCTTAAAAGTGCTTGGCCACCATACGACTCCCCATTTTTGGTTGTGGGTTATTTAATGTTTGTTGTTTTCTGTCTTTTTTGGTTTAACTTGTGTTTAGGTATTCCATTTAGTTCCTTGTTTTACTCTCTGCTCCCCATTTTTAATTGTCCTCACCTGCTCCTCGATTCCCCTAGTCTTAATAGCCCACACCTGCCCCTTGTTAGCCCTTGTTAGCTGTGTAGATTAATGTGCTTGCCCTCAGTCTGTTCTTTAGTCAGTCACTGTAGATATTACTGCGTGTTTGCAGTGGTGGTCGGTCCCCAGTTTTATTCCAAGTTTTTGCTTGGTTCTCTGGTGTGTTTCTTTGTGGTTCATTTAGTTGTTTCTTATTTTTCCTGCTTTGTTCTTGACCCCTCGTGGTCCCTTTGTTGTTTTCCCCTTTATGTTCTTTTTTTGGTCAATAAAACCCTGTTTTTTTTGTGAGCTGCTCCGTGGATCGTCACTCCTTTCCCAGCTTCACTGTGCCCCGCTGTAACTGTTCCCTTGTCTTGTCCCCAAAGCAGAAAACCCATTTTTTAAATAAATACAGCAAATAAATAAGTAATGCATGCATGCTATTAGCTGATGCATGCTGTTATTGTAAATGTGATTTGAATTTATAAATATTATATATGCAGGAAAGACATGTTCAGTCAAATTACACTATTATTCATGTAGATGGCAAAGTAATGGACAAACAATGAATCTTTCCCTGGAAGACCCTCTTCTTCAAAATTCCCTGTTGGTGGGGAGTAACAGACAGAGTAACAAAGTTGCTGCAAATTTTTTAGCCATGTCTCTTTCATGATATGACGAAAATCAGGTGATTGTGATGTTCACTTGTGAAGCTGTAGGCCACACAAGCTCAAAGAAAGGGACCTTATCAGCCAGTATTAATACCCAGCCTGAATGGCAGCTCATTACACCAGCAATGTGTGTGTGTATATATATATATATATATATATATAGATGAATGAAATTTACTTGAGGAAAGTTAATATTACTGTCGAACAGTGTATGCCCAGAGGAACGCATTCATAATTAAACACTTAGTCATCAGGTTATTGCTAAATAGCATGCATCCATCCAAACTACCACACTGCTGACCAATACAGAGTGGCGGTGCGTTTGTAGACTGTATTATGGAAATAGCAAAGATAATAATAAGAACCTGAATATTTAGCTCTAGGAGTATGGTCATGTGATGGGGGTGGAAAATATAGACGTGTACAAAGATATCATATATATATCCTATATCAAAATAATGTTCAATATGTTACAGCTGGGGGCGGCACGGTGGCGCAGTGGGTAGCACTGCCGCCTCACACCTCTGGGACCAGGGTTCGAATCCGGCCCAGTTC
>JAODKL010000036.1:21977460-21989649 GCA_026780765.1 Petrocephalus schoutedeni
GGCAGTTCTGAAGGCGAAAGGGGGCCAAACACCGTATTAGTATGGTGTTCCTAATAATCCTTTAGGTGAGTGTATATGCTTAATAAACATCAGGAATGCTTTATGAAGCTCTCATCTGTAATGTAATGTCATAAGGCAGTACAGACCATTCTTAATTCTTATACCACCCATTACAATGCTTCCATCAGTCCATTTTCTGAAACCACTTGTGGGGGACCTAGAACCTATCCCGGAGGCTACGGGTGCAAGGCGGGGAACAACCCAGGATGGGGGGTGCCAACTCATTGCAGGGCACACTTGCACACATACACACCTATGGGCAACTCCAGTTAATATTTTAACATATTTTTGGATTGTGGGAGGGGAAACCGAATTACCCAGAGGAAACCCCACAACAACACGGGGAGAACATGCAGGCTCCACACACACAGAGCCATGGCGAAGACTCAAACCCTGGTCCCAGAGGTATGAGGCTAACCACTGTGCTGCCCCTTTGTTATAATGCATTATGAAGGTATCTATGATGCATTATAGATGACAGTTTCATAATGAATTCATAATGCATATAGATGAGAACTTTAAGTTAAGTGTTAAAAATGTATCCATCCTCTAACCACTTAATCATTTCATTGCCATGGAAGCGATCATCCCAACATATGGGACAAGGCCGGGGTGCATCTGTATGGAGGGATGTTGTTGTTGTTGTTATTATTGTTGTTGTTATTGTTACTGTTGTTATTGTTACATACAAGGTGTTATTTTTAGCAGCCACCAGTGGTAATTGTCATTAAAACTCTCATTCATGACGTAACATTCTGTTCTTTCCATTTCGTAATGAAACTGTCTTCGTAGGGCCCTTTCTGCACACGCTGACTTCATTTCCAAGCAGCACACTAGCAATCACTTCTACAGACTAACAAAAACCCTTTATAAAATGAGAAATCTCCCTTATTGAATTACATGTTGTACACTGACTCAGCTGAAACAGATAGTATTATGTGTATTCTAATGGGACTCCCAGCTTTTAATGAAATTGTGATAAATCTTTAATCTAACAGCTTTTAGCTTTTTTTTCCTCAATATTAAAACAGAGAAAAAGCAAAAAGCAACTGTTTTAACATACAGCACTGATAAAATACTGGGTTAGCTTGGAAAATAGCTGCCTAAATGGAGCACTGGGCTCATTGTTCAGCTTCTCTTTGAACCCCTGGAAGGCTTTATCTTGATTGTCTCCAGTGGCATTGCACAGTCCCTACAGGAGATATATGTTTATTCTTGCATAAACTATTCATTTGAAGTGGATTTTATAATTAATGATTAATTCACAAATCCCAAGTTTATTCACACACACAAAAAAAGATAAAGGGGAAAAATAATTTCATTAAATGAGAAATCTGTGTGTGTATTTTGATTGGTGAATGCAGTACATGGTAATCTTTCCAAAACTTTTCCAGAGCAGCATAACAGAGCACCATTTTAGCACTGAGCAAAGGAGTACCAAGGCTTTGTACCAGAAAGGCCTTGTCCTTGCTACCCTGCCACATCATCCTGCAGGCCCATCTGTTGGAAATTTTACTGTGCATACAGCAGGCTTAAACACCAAATTGATTACAATTTACAACCCGATTGCACTTTCCAAAATTTCAGTTACATAATCCTCTAATTAAATTAATCATACATTTTGGTACCCTGAATGAAAGCATAGAAATTGGTGCAAAACTAGATGATTAGATCATGTTTTTTCCACCTCCTCTAAATTTTAGTGTGTAGTCTTTTTGTGTATGTGAAACAAAAGCACTAAGTGAATCTTAATTCTGAACTTTCACCTCTTTTCAATGCAGATTTTTCAATGCAGATTTTAATATGTAAAAATGTGAAAACTGATCATTTACTAGAAAAGATACAATCCGAATGACAACAGTGTGCTCCCCAGACAGGTCCGGCTCCCCTCCCCCATCTAATCCCAACTCCTCCCACACTGCCAATCTCTGCAATTGCTTGGATTACTGGATGGATCGACTAGAAATGTAAAAGCCAGTAAATGTCTTTTTGCTCAAATGCACCTAATCCTAATCGGGACATATAACGATGAAACTATATTTTCATTTATATCCACTTACTTGTCAATTTGCAAAATCTTTTCCCAGCAATTAGGCATTGCTTATGTCTTAACATTTATCTTAAAATGTCATTTACAATATTTTAATTCCTTATTTATATTTTATTAATTACTTTTTAAAAGTAATATATAAACATATATAAATATAAATATATAAATAATATATGAATATATATAAATTACATTTATATATCAATATAGCCAAAGCTTTGCATGACTGATTACATGCATGGGAAATACAATAAATATTTTCACTATTACCCAATCAGTTTTCAGCACTCTAGATATCCTAGGTAATGGCTAAGCATTACCAACCTTGACAAAAATGTAACAACAGTAAACCAGTTATCAGTCATGACATTGTATACATGACATTAATTATGCAACTGGCACACGCATGTGCACATGTACATTACACGCATGAACTGGACCCAGCAGGAACAGATCGGGTAGGCTGTACAGATAGAGTAGCAACAAACATTTAACAAAGATCGTGGCAGAGGTGCAGTGCTTGCTGAAAATTTGGGCTGACAAGAGTATCCAGGAAAAACTGGACGCAACAAACAAAAAGATATTTGATGAAATACAGGACTACCTTTTTATGTGTAGCAAGATTAAATGAAAATCATTTTAGAGAGTCGTGTGTCATCGCGCCCAAAATGACTTCAAATAAGCCACAAAATCAGGACATTAATCACAAGCTTCATTCTGCTGTGCGATTTCTTCCTACATTTTCTTCAGCACAAAAAGTTGCACAGTGATGACAAAAGTGTGCTTGGGCCAGGATCATTAAGCACAATGTAAGCAGAGACCAGCAGGGGAGGGGGGGGGGGGTAATCACATTCAGGCACAGAACAACTGGGCCGTGTGTGGCTATGGCCTTAGACTGCTGTTTGGTGCGAGATCTTATTGACTGAGAGTTTGAGTGCTTCCCAGTTGATATCTGTTTTCGGTTGTATGATCCCATTCTGTTTTTAGACTCTGTGTTTGCCTCGCCCCCTGATCGTTAGTTGTGCCTTGCCTGACCTGCTCCTGCCTCTCTGATCATTGATTTTTGGATTTGGATTCCATTTTGCCAGTGCCGGTTTTGACCTTGGATTTTGTCTGACTTATTAAAGTCTCCAATCACTTTATATCCACTTCCACATTCTGATTTCCCTGCAACCCACAACAAGTGCCCATATATTATTTATTTGTACTATTTAGAGATCAGCAATGCAGTCTGAAGTCATCAACTGTACAGTGAGTATTTTTCAATAGATTGCCTTAAACCATGAATACATATTTTTACAGCTCATGGGAAGAGAATGAACAATTTGGAATTTCCGAAAGAACTGCAGGTTAGTATCTGAATTGTAGTCAAGGAGATTCATACAAGACAGCAGAAATGCAAATACTTTACCCTAGTTTAAGCTGTGATTGTTCCATCTTAAAATAGCCTATTTAGTATTTTTTGACACTGACAGAAGGAAATTTGGCATCCATTTTCATTGCATCGAAAAAGACAAAAAAAAAGACAACAAATACTTTAGGTGACAGAAAGGGGCCACACATGAAATGGTAAAGCATCAGTGGGATTTTTTTTTCCTTGGGGGGCTTCTCAACCTGCTGAGTGCAAATTCCTGCGTTAACCTTTATAAATCTCAGTGCACATTGACAGCAATTGATCTGACATATTATGGAAGCATAATCTACAGTCATGGTTTGAAGTGTCCACGGCAGAACGAGCTTCCGGTGATTCTCTGCAGGGCAAATTCCATTCCCTAAAGTGTCCAAGACAAAGTTTATATATACAATTAGTGATTAAAGGGACACAAAACAAAACAAAGCAATGCAAAGTTATGCAGCTCCCATCCACGCCACATTTACCTATATAATCCACCCCGCATTTATAACTGGACTCCTTCAGCGGATACAAAATAACTTTGTTATGACTCCAGTGCGTTTTTCTGAACAAATGGCTCTTACGTACTGTAGCACTCCAGTCACACCCGGGTACAATGCACACCACACCCAAAAATCAGCAGGTTGATATACTCTAACTCCCCTATATGGACTTATAAGTCCTGACTGGTTACTAAATATCTGCAAACCAGGCTTCAGACTTACAACAAACATAATCCATCACCTCTACTGGTCCACCTCGAGGGTTTTCCCCCCCCCCCCCCCCCCCCCAATTCAAGTAATGCACCGGCTTTTCCAACTCCGTTAGTCCTCATATGAATCACACACATACGCCTGTCCATCCAGCCAAGGAAAGCTAGGGCAAAAATTCCACTCCCAACCAAACGAATAACTTTTATGGGCACATGACTTGCTTATATGCCCAAACACTCCCCTATAACATTCTGCGTATGGCAGAATGTACAGCAGCCACATTCCTGCAGGCGCTCCCCCTTCTTCCCCCCGCAGACGTTCCCTTCTGCCCATTTCTCCAAGGTCTCTGGCCTGTGAAGCTGTGCAGGCTGCTGTGAGGCAAGGACACACAGCACCAACCCCAAAACAACAAGGCCTGAGATATAACAACAGTCCCACAATGCCTCCCTCCCCTGGCCTGCCATTACTTTAAATTTTCTTTACACACTATAGGTCAGGGGTGCCCAAGCTTTTTTACGAAGACAGCTACTTTTACAAAGAAAATACCGAATCTCGTCAGTATATTTTACCACCAGCGATGCAAAGCATTATCCATTAATCATGTTGTGACCGGATAGTGTGTTATGTTGTTCTTATTTCTTTTTTCCTGCTTCAGTATGTTTGTCTCCCCCCAAAAAAACATTTTTAACACCAACCACCATTGCTTACATCTAATGGTAATTCGGCATTCAAGCCAATATCTATTGCCTTTACAGCACTGTTCATAACTGACATTTATTTATCTAAAAGTTACATTAAATTTTTCTGTTATGTTGCCCAAATGGATAACAATAATAAAATAATACTAATAATTGCTAGCACTGCTATTAGACCATTTTGTTTCCAGAAGTATTTTTTGATTGCATGACATTTGAATGAACACTGCAGGATATCAATTTCAGGCACTGCTGGAGACATGATTCAAAATCAATCAAACAAAAATGCATCACAATGTGTTCATTCACTAGCTGCCTTAACACCTTTGATGCATCTGCAAATAACAGGGCCAGTCACATCCACCTGGTGCCCATGGTTCATTTTATTTTGTCTGTAATTGTTTAATACCAGCATTGGAGGACAGGCATCTTACAGCTATCATTCACCGTGAAAGAAATATTTGAAGGAAAATTCCTGGGCCATGGACACTGATACTTGGATATAGTTTCTATATCAGGTTGCATTAATTTGTGACCTAATGGTGCGCTGATCGAATGCTGAGGAAATGATACAAATTTGTTTTATTTATGAACTCATATTTCACAATTACATAAATGACAAGTAAAATAATACGTACGTAGTGGTTGCTGGAGAGCACCTGGAGAAATTAGTTCTCAGTGAGGAAGTCTAAACTAGAGTCTTTGAACCATGCAGCCTTGCGTAAACATGTTTACAGGTTCCCCCTGATGGCGGCTTGTGCCAGAAGCCTCCATGCCTATTCCTGGCACAGATCCAGAATGGCTCTCTAGAGCTGAAAGGAAGCTTCAGGTGAGAAGTGACAACCGGAGCTGGTCTTTATGAATAATTTCTTCCCTCAAGTCTGTGATCAAGTACACTAGCTGGAACAAATTGCAGAAAGGTGTTCAAAACTTGATGAATGTTCAGCTAAGCCTTTGCTAGAATTAAATTCAAAGAGATCAAGATGGGTACAGTGTATCCACATGTAGGAGCCCAGTTCCTCAGGGTCCGCTGACTGGCTGCAGACTTTGAGCTGTCAATTTAATAGTGATTGCTACACCTTTAAAAATCCTGCTTCAGAGTGAAATAAAAACGTATTTAAAACTAATAATGGTATCAAAGGTTCTCAAGTGATATGTCCTAATTGTATAATTATATATTTTAAGTTGTCGCAAAAGTGCAAAAACAAGAAACCATATTTCCTCTTATTATCTTATCTAAAACATTTTATCTACACCAAAAGGTGTTTCATTGATCATTTTCTGGCATGTATCCCAAGGCTGTTCTCAATTTTCCCAGGCGTCATCATGTACTCAGTGTTGGCTTTTTATATCAATAGTGGGTAATGAAAAATTAAGGATTATATAGGGAGGGCCCTTTATTTGATTATCAGTATAAGATATGATAATGCTGATTTTAGCAAGTTTTATTCATTAACTTACAAAACAACTGGTGAATACCTGGATAGAAGGTATGATTAAAAAAAATATTGTTGCATTGCAAAAAAAAAAAAATTCACTTCTTCAATTATAAAATATTATTCCAATCCCTCCTGCGTGTGTGTAGGGGGGGGGCGGGGGGTGTTTACATAGATCACATTTGAGGACCAGTGTAACCAGTGTAGTAAAAATTGAAATTTCCCTACTTTTGGGGACATTTTTTCAGGTCCCTATTTGGATAACCTACATTTTGTAAAAATCTGTGACTGTAATCAAAAAACTATTGGGGTTGGTTACTTATGGTTACAGTTAGGGTTGGGTAGGGATTGTGGGTGTCGTGATTGGCATTAGGGTTTTTCCCATAGAAATGAATGGACGTCCCCATTTAGATAGGTCTGAGTGTGTTTGCGTTACATTACCTTCAAGTCCCAAAACATCTTCTGTCACTTTTGGGACGGCGAGTAGCTCAGGTTCTAAAATGTTCAGTTATGCCCTGGCTATACTGTATGTATGAGTGCACAGTTATTGTTGGCAAAGACCAAGGGATTCAAATTTCAAAACTTAATATTCTGACTCCTCAAACCTTGTCCCAACAATCAGCAGCCATGGGCTCATCTAAGCAGCTGCCTAGCTGCCTTGTAATGTAACTTGCAGAGAGAACTACTTGTTGGTTTCCTAGAAATGGCAAATCTGAACCCCCATTTGACTGCAAGAGACCTTAAGAAAGATTGTGCAGACTCTGGAGTGGTGGTGCACTGTTCTACTGTGCAGTGACACCTGCAAAAATGTGGAATGTGGAAATCAGAAGAAAACCTTTTCCACATCCTCACTCCAAAATCCAGCATCATGAGTTTGCAAATGAAAATCTAATCAAGCTTTATGCATTTTAGAAACAAGTCCTGAGGACTGATAACAACAGAACTTCTGGTAAAAGAGGAGAACTTTTTGTCTGCAATGGGCAACAGTATGTTTAGAGGAAAATGGGTGCAGAATTTTGTGAAAAAGGATACTTTTCCAACTGCTAAGCACAGGGATTGATCGACCATGCTTTGGGCTTGTTTTGCAGCCAGTGGCACAGGGAACATTTCAATGGTAGAGGAAATAATGGATCCAATTATATACCAGCAAATTCTGGAAGCAGACATCATACCATCTATAAAAAAGCTAAAAATGAAAAGAGGATGGCTACTACAACAAGATAATGATCCTAAACACACCTCAAAATCTACACTGGAGTATCTCAGTAGATGCAAGTGGAGGGTTTGGGCATGGCTCTCTTAGTCCCCCAACCTAAACGTCATAGAATATCTGTGGATAGACCTCAAAAGAGCATGAACAGTGCACGCAAGATGAGCCAAGAATCTCACAGAGCTCAAAAGCATGGGTGAAAATCCCCCAAACAAATTAAAAGACTCTTAGCTGGCTACAAAAGTGTTTACAAGCTGTGGTATTCGCCAGAGGGAGTGTTACTAAGTACTGATCATGTAGGGTGCCCAAACTTATGCTTCGGGCCATTTTCATTTTTTGTTTTTTTTTTTGAAACTGCAAAAGATGGAAATAAAATTTTATTTATTTATTTTCCACCAAGTGAATTATTGTGGCTACACTATTCTCTTTCTTGATTAATGATGCTGCCCTGTTGACAAAGAGCGTCTGTCGGAGTGAACTGTAATCAGATTCACGTTATCCATTAAGCCACTGACAACAGTAAAACAAGAGCATTTGAATTATCTGTTCTCTGAAGACTTCAGGAAGGTCTCAGTGTTGCTTGCTCAGAAGATGTGCACATACGTTTTTTTTTTTGTTTTTCTTTTTTTTTGCGTTCTCTCGCTCATGTGACAAATTCTAGCCTGATTCATTTGGTGCAGAAAGCCTGGGAATATTAGCAACATTACCAGTAGTGTGAAACATGCAGCCCATGCATCTCAGCCTGGAGCTTCTGCCACATGAGCCTGTTCATGCTGCTCCAGAATGGGAGCCTATTGTTCATAAGTCCCATACAAAGTGACTGAAATATCCTTACCTATAGCTAGAAGAATCTGTTTAAACTCTGGATAACAGAATAGTGGTATTAAAGCATTCTGTATGTTTTCCAGATACATATAAAATGAATACAAATTTTCATTGAGAGAAAATATAGTTTTGTTGTTATGTCCCTGACATTTTTTCATCTATCAAGATGACTTTGGTCATATAATATGTTCTGTGTTATGCATATGGGTAATTACCAGGCTGCTGAATGACTCAGTGGGTAGCACGATTACTTCATATCCCCAGGGTTCCTGTCCCTGCATGGGGTTTGCATGCTCTTTCCCAGATCGTGTGTGTTATCATTGGCAATAAAGACATTAAGTTAGTTCATTCTCCTATAGTATATGAGTGTGATACTGTCCACAGTGTAGCCCTGCCTTATACTCCCTGGGATGGATGGATGGATGGATGGATGATGGATTGTTAATGCATGGAAATAGCAAAAGGGAGCTATTCTATGTTTTCTTCAGCTCTGAATATGGATATTGCAGATATACAGAAATACGTTCAGAAACAAATAATTCTAACAGACTCACTAAGGAAAAATAAAACCACAATAAGAGGAAAAGCAACCTTTCAAAAAATAATAATTAATATACTAAACCATATATTTGAATGTAGCATAACAGTACTGTACAAAGTCAAAGAAAATTCAAGAAAAATCAGTAAAGGGCTTTGCTAACACTGGGGGTGGCACCCTCACCCCCCATATCCCCTGGTTTAAATGATATTCATGTTTGCATATAGCTATGGTTTTATGTATGTAATGTCTGTCGGTACAGTTAACTTGCTTATGTTTTAATGTTAAATAGCTTTTTTCTGAACAAATATATAAACAAATATACTTTCTACCCAAATAAATAGCTTTAGTCATTTTCTTTGCCTAAGACTTTTGGACAGTAGTTTTCCTGTATATATAGTTGCCTTTATATTGCGACAAAAACACAACATTCATTGAACTCAGTTTTGAATAACAGCATCATATCATTCTTTCATTGATTTTATTTAGTAGATTGTTTTGCGCAAAGCAAAATTAACTTGCTTTCTTATCTCATTACAATATAACAGATACTTAACCTGTTATTATCTTCATAACGGAGACCCAAAACGAATAAGCCGGCAGTGAATATATTCCAAAATATCAATGAGCCTTAGAATATTAAGCATTAGAAACATACTATCTGATGTATATTTTATCGCTGCAGTGATTTTTATTGTCGCAATTAAGGGAGCTAGATGTCTAACTGCTGCATACTGCTCTGCTTATTTCAGAATTGCAGACTCTGCCACAGACTTTGCATCTCTGTGGAGGTTACGCACACCCATAAGAAATATTTTTTGGCAATTAATCATGAGGGCTTGCAACACCATGAAAATAAAATTTCCCAGTAAGACCTATCGAAAGGCAAAGTATCACACAGCAGGATAAGCAGGCTTCAACAGAGTGCACATGTTTTATGAAAGGCATGTAATGAGTGTGACTTCAACTGGATTCCGAAACGACACTAACAGACCCTGCAAAAATGGCCAGATTAGAGGATCAGGTCTGCTACGCTCTCCTCCGGTGAGCACTGTCAGGAATATAACCCCACTGAGAAGCATTAGCCTGTCATCCAAGTTACATGGTTCCAAAAGATGAGTAAGGGCATCAACCTGGGATGTGGGTTTACATGTTCTGGGACAAATCCAGGTGAAGATCCTTTGTCCACCTGTAGCCAGCTTTTGGTTATACAAAGCGGCCTTTTGTTAGGTGAGCTCAAACCTGGCTGCACTTGCCCGAACTACACTCCTGTTCCCAATGTCTTTCCCCCCATGCTGAAATCATGTACATATCTGTGAAATCCATTTAAACCCACCTCTCTCAGTACAACTTTCTAGGCAGAGGGGACACTCCACTGGCTAAAAGCTTTGATGTCAAGTATATATAGAAATTATTCAAGCTGAAATATCACCTGTTTATCAGAGCTAGGTGAATTTTGCCACATACACACTATATTAGTTACTCAGAAAATGTATTATATTTTACATGGATGAGTAGGACTCAGGTGGCTTTGGATAACCATGCATTTTTCATATTGCTTACTCAGTACAGAGTTACTTTGGGCTGGGGGAATATTCCAGGTGGGGAACATCTTGAATGCCATTCCATTGTAGGGCACACTGAATCACAAACTATGGGCAGTAAGGTAGGTGTATGTTTAGACTGTGGCTGAAAACAGGAGGAAAATCACACTCACACACACACTGAGCCAGGGGCAAAAGACAGAGCCCACAGCCCCCGAAGTGTGAAGCCACCGTGTCATTTAAGCAGCTACGCACCTCCAAGTTATTATCATCATTATTATTGTATATATAATGTTTGTAATCAGAACCAGAATTGCTAACAGTGTGGTTTGTTGCACATTTTGGGGAACCATGTGTGGCTGTATTGTGTGTATGTTTTTCTGCATGCTTATTTTTCTCTTCTTAGGTGCAGAAGAGACCATGACCCTGAAGCACAGGATGTTCCTTTTTGATCTTGAGCTCAGTCCAGCTTTACTTAAAACTTCATATGAATGACATGTCAGCTGTTTCCACAGCAACCAAATTCTGTAACTCATGGTAGGACAGAAACCTCTCCCCAAGGGTGACCAATGATAGTCTTGTGATAGACTATTTCTGCATTCCCATGGCTAAAATTTTGCCTTGCGGCAACAGCTAACGAATAATACAAAATGCAACCTGCATATATTCTAGATAATCTAAAGTTCATAAGTTAGACATTTCTTTTTTCTGTGAGTGTATACTCTGCCCAATATTCCAAACAAAGGAATTTATGAGATTTGCTCACATTCCTCCCAATGCTGATTAAACTAAAGACCATGTTTACGTCTGAAACCATCCGAAGTCACTCGGTAAGGAAAGGCACTCAATGAATGACTTGTTTCTGACCCATGCTTAGCCTGCAGTGCTCTGGGCCCTGACCAGAGTTAGCTGGAGGATGGATTGATGGCAATGGAGACACTCTGAAAAACTACATCATAAAAACAACACAAAAAATGTTTTTAAAAAGCATAAAAAATTAAAAAATAGCAAACATGTAAAAATTAAGGGAAAAACACGGCCTTTATCACTCGATTTTCTGAAAATGCGTTTGCTATTCAGGCTCGTGAGGGATCCAGAGCTTATCCCAGAGGTTACAGGCGCAAGACAGGGAACAACCCTGGACAGGGCACCAGCCCATTGCAAGGCACACTGACACACCATTCACGCACACTAATCTGGCAGGTCCAATGAGCCTCAGCATGTCTTTGGACTGTGGCGGGACACCGGAGTACCCGGAGGAAACGCCATGATGACAACATGCAGACTCCATACATGGAGCCATGGCAGAGACGCAAACCCTAGTCCCGGAGGTGTGAGGTGACAGTGCTGACCACTGCGCCACAGTGCCACCCCCAGAGCCTTTACAACTGTCAGATATGCAGAGGGAATAATGGTGAATATAATTAACTGATACATCCTTCTTATTCTGTTATCCAGAAATAAAATATAGTTTTAAACGTTAATTATAAAGATAGTCAAGCGCATCCTTAACACCCTGAAACATCAAAAGACACAAGGAAACACTAATCTACATTTGGAGGACCACATTTCAGAAACAATTACAGACCTCTGTGGGGTGTCACTGCGATGAAATTATTTGCACTAAGCTATAGCTTAGTATGGCTACTTATTAGGGATGTAACGGTATTGTAAATACCGTCGTACCGCAATAGCAAATTTTTTCGATACTACCGTGGTCACATG
>JAODKL010000036.1:21996149-22017964 GCA_026780765.1 Petrocephalus schoutedeni
TTTTGTATTTGTGTATCCTCTTTTTGTTTTTGTGTATTTTCTTTTTGTTTTTGCGTATCCTCTTCTTGTTTTTGTGTTTTGCTCTTCAGGGCCGCTCGGTTTTGTTTTCGCGTATCCTCTTCTTGTTTTTGTGTTTTGCACCTCAGTGCCACCGTAAAGTTCTCATCGATAATGCATTATAAACTCCTTATAAACATACAATACAATACAAAGAAACAACAAAGGATCTAAACAAAGGCAGGTAGGCATCAGTGGAATTAACCTGGACTGAAACTAAAAGGGAACAAGAGATATCTAACGATCCTGGAATATGGTTTACAGGAAGGGACATCCAACAAAGAACACGGGCAAACATATTCTAACACAAACAATAGTCAACAGATGAACAGGGCATGGGCAGGAACGTGTATATATATATATATATACTGTAAGTAACGAGGTATCTACAGGGGATGGGTGTGAGCCATTACCAATTATTAAGTACTAAAGACTCAAACACTAGGAGATACTAAGAACACAGGAGGTACAAGGAATACAGGACGTACTTATGGTGCTTTTCTGAGGCTACCAGGAACAGAGCTGTAACGCAAGCTATTGCAAAGAATGCGTGCTGTACCTGACCCGTACCCATGCTGACACATCCCTGCTTACTAGCAGGGCTGAAAGCTTGACCAAACCGAGCTGGTAGTGTCAACACCATGCTATTGGTTGAGCTCAGAAATACCATTGATTTTCATGGATTGTATGAGGAATTACTAATTATGAGTAGTATCGCACATCACAATGTATTAATACATTTCCAATAACTTGGAATTTGAAAATGTCTAGCCTCCTACTTACAAAGAACTATAGAATTGCTGAATGGAATGGATTTTTTTATGCAAATTTACAAAAGCATATTCTAATTCTGCTAGCATTTGATATTTGCATAACACAGCAATTCTTACAGACATGCTAGCAGAAATTAGCACACAGTAAAAGAATAATAATTGCACATAGTAAATAATAATGTACACCATGTGAACAGTAAATAAGCGTCTCTTCAGTTTTATGTCACTGTCACTCCCCAAACATGGCACTGTCTTTACCAAGCCAACACTTCTGCAATGAAAAACGAAGCAAGTAGGAACCGTGTTGTAACTAGTCTCTCTTCACGGTACAGCTTGGATATGGATTACTTCCTGTATGCCAGTGGAAAAGCGCCGTTGCAGAATTGGATGCACCAATACCGATAACCAGAGACAGAGACACTAACAGCAGGGATCAGTACTAGAGCACAAAAACACAGGAAACATAACTAACATGAGTTTTGCCAAACTCAGATTGTCATAATGGTATGGGATGCATAGTTGGCAGCCGCATGCTCAGCCCATTCTACCATGAAACAGTGAGGCCTAAGCCTGGGGTAAACCTAGACGAACACAGGGAACATAACGGAATAAACAGTGACACCCACTGGCCAAAGAGAGAAATGATAGACGGAACAATAAAAAGAACAGGACAAGGTAGAAACTAGTCCTGGCAAAAGAAGCTTACATCTTGAGCATCAATGATTCAGGTACAACAATGTTTGGCATCCTGCACTGTGTAACACTAAAGTACCTTTACAATACATGTGTTCATGTTTTCAGGTGGTAACTTAGCTCAGTAAAAAAAAAACAAAAGAGTGGCTAAATAAATGTCAGCACATGTTGTCTGTAGTATAATCCTACTTTCATATATATAAAGCATGATACATTTGTGCGAAATGCATGGTATCTTATTCATGAAAAAAAGCTCTTGTTTTAAGTAGGCCCTAGCAAATATTTTTTAATAAAAAAAAAATCACATATTCTGGAAATCGTCTTGTGACCCAATCCCGACCATCTCTTGCAAGCCCTTGGGGGCTTTATGACCCACACTTTTGGAACCACTGTTCTAACCCACTGAACCATACACCACACACGTTTCAAATCCCAGGGTCAGCAATTGTTCTCTGTCAGGCCTTTAGGCAAGGCCCTTTACCCTAATCAGCACTGAATGTTTATGGGAAATTCCGGAGTGAAAGTCACAATGTAGATTTCCACCTTTATCTCTCAAAAAACACATTTTTTGATAAAGAAGACAGTCCCTGGAGCAATTAGGGTTAAGGGTCTCAGTCATTGCAGCAATTAAAAAATCCCTTTTCAGACCCAGGGATGTGAATCTGGAGCCATCCAATCACAGGCTGTGCCATGACCCACTGAGTCACCACCACCCTCGTTTCAAATAGCTCAAGTCCCAGGGTCGACAGTTGTTTCCCAGTTGGGCCCTTGAGCAAGGCCCTTAACCCCCAATTGTCCTATGAACTCTCTCACCCTGCTTACATAAAAAGTGCACGGGTATTTTTAGGGTGCTGAATTCAAAAATCCCATTACTTTTGTTGAATTGGTTCTAGTTTCTGAGATAATGGACAGCCATTAAAATAATGCATTCCCCCAATGCGGCTTGTGTGTCATAACAAATGCAATAGCTTTTGGTCTGTGTTTTGACTCTTTGACAGTGTCTTAGGTAATGAAATATCCCATATAATTATTTAAAATTTCAATTTGTAGGCCTACAATGCTATAAAAGCAACTTTTTTTTCCAAACGTGTTGCGTTAATTAATTAATTGACGATGAAATATCTCAGAAACTAAAGTCAATCTGGCAAAACCAAAGTCATATTCTTAATCAGCATCATAAACTTAATATACAGCCGTTCAGACATCGTTGGCACCAAAATCACTGTATACCAGTGTTATTAAAGTCCAGGGAAATTTCTGACACCACAAATCTACTGTATGCATTTTAAATATTTCTACAAAATTTAATTTCTAAATAGGTCCACCACCCTCACGGCGCCCAGCCCCCTCGCAATTCCTTCGTGCCGCACCAAGGGGACGCTCTGTACAACTAGATTACCTCTGCTGTACTCTGTCCGGGGACGTAGGAATCGCATGCTTTGAAATGGAGCTGCCTGTGCTGTGAAAACGCTTACACAAAGCAGATACTGGGCTGGAGCTGTTAATTCATAATATTATTAAGCACTAAGACTGAGACCGACAAACGCAGATTTACTTGTGTATATATTCTTAGAATGCAAACGGAAAAGTATCGTTTATGTTAATTATTTAGTTTCTTGAAACATCGAGTCATGTTTTCCTAAAGTAAAGCGATGTTTTATATGCATATAATTGCCGTCGAGTTTCGAGATGTGCGTGGGGGGGGGAACCAAATTAACAGTTCAGTATACTTGACTTTTATCTGATCAGGTGTCGACTGCAGCTCATTTCTGGAATTCCTCATACTGTAGGTAAGTATTTTTAGCGTTAATGTTTATTTATTTAGGCTCCTTATGGAACACTTTGAGAATACTTCGTTAAGCTGAAAATATTCAGTAAAATGGAATTATCGGTCTTTAGGGCGAAAGGTCTTGATACAGAGCATAGCGTTAATTGTAAAACACCCTTGTTTCCTTACACGTCTGGCTTAAAAAATGCACTTAAAGTAATACTTGTACAAACTTAATAAAGCAAGTCATATTTTAAATTTATATTAATTCCGGAATGATGCTTTTCAGAATCAATAAATAGTTGATTTAATAATGATGAACGGTGCAGCTAATTTACTTAAAGCTTTCGACGTGATGAATATATCTCCTACATTCAAATTTTGTGGAAATTTCACATCCATAAACAGTTTGTTAGAAGTTTCTAGCTCTTACTAACATCATCGCGCTGATCGATGTTTTTTCGAGTTTATCCTATAAGTTAATTCAGCCCGTGTGATTCAGCTTCAGTAAAGGAACAAAACAAAGCGTTTAGGGCTACCTAAGTAGCGGGCACATTACAGTATTAGCTGTCAAATAGAATCAGAAAAACTTCTAACAGAAAATGAGTTCAAATACAAATACTTGGAAATATCTTTAATGGGAAATTGGAAAACCAGACCTTTTTGGTCTTTTACCCCCTTTTAAAATTATTATTTCCAATGTTTTAATGTTTTTCTTGATTTCACACCACATTTTAAAAATCCTTAAAATTGAACTGCTCATTTCTATTAACTTCTAATTTCTTTAGGTCACCTGATGTCGTCAAGTTGACAACTCGGATTTGAACAAAGTGTCTGGGTAAATATACTGGGTAATAAGACAAAATGTAAAAATAATGAAGAAATTACGGTCATTAGAATAAGGCTGCCAATCAATAGATACATATTTGCCTATATATTACCCTGAAGTTAAAATGCATTCGTGAATTTTAGAGAAAAGGTAGTGGTCTTAAGCCTGAACAATATAATTTACATTGTAAAAGACAATTCCATGGTTAAAATGCACTTTGATTGCACAAATCACAATATCCTCATAGTGAAGTATCCAGATGAACTGCTAAAATGATTCTAAAAGTCATGAGTAATTCATTGATAAGATATGCAATGTGCATGTTTGGTATGGAAGCTTTTCATTCACAACAGATATGTCTCCATAATAGTTTAATATTTTACAAAACTGACATGCCACCTTGGACACTCTCTGTTTCATTGCAAAGAAACACTCTTTAGTATCCACTGTGTGTGTGTGTGTGGATGGTTGAATGGCCTTCAAAAGTCTGACATCTCATCCAGGGTGCCCCATGGATTCTTCCCATGTTCTTTCTGGGATTATTTTAGGATCAGACTGGAGAAGTGGTTATGGATGAGTGTATGAATAGTATACAGTGTTTCTTTGCTTATTTCTTTCAAACATGTGGAATATTAACTATACCCATACAATTTATTTAGAATTTGTTTATAAATAAAGAGAAAGTTGTTTTCCCTGTAGCTAGGAGTTCGTATCTGTAGAGGTGCACTAGGGACCTCTTACTATGAGTAAACATTTCTCTGATTCGCTTTCTCATGCTCACTGAGCTGCTCAGAAAATGCTTGCTGAGGACTTATGCTCACATGTGTGAAAAGACGACTGGCTTTAAATGAAAGTTCCTGTTCTGGCAGTCACACATCCATCCCAAAAAACACTTAGTTTTAACTTACAGTATGTGCTTTCTATGGTACCTGTGAGTATAATTTAATGCATGTAGTGATTTTGTGTTGTCCACTTTTTTTCCAATATCTTTTTTGTCAGATTTCTAACACTTAACTGTTGATAACTGTTCTTGTACCCTATTTCAGTTCTGGAAATTCTATCAGTCCACTGAATGCTTTATCCATTAAAACTAACTGAAAAGTGCATTTATTCCTTTAAGTTACCTTATTGCTGATGATTATCTGCACAGATATCGGGCCCAGTTAGCCACTTTAATGCAGTGTTGCTTACGTGAGATTTGTTCCCTTATTACCTGCAACAGCTTTTCAAAAAATGTGGTTGCATCTTTTGTAGATAAACATGGGCCGTTGGATGAGTGGTTTCACAGTATAATTTACAACAGCTTGGCTGAAGTTTTTTTTTATTATTATTGTCGGCTTTCCTTAAGGTATTTTTAGGCAGTATGGCAAATGAAAAATTATGAGGTCATTTGTAAGATCCCCTTAAAAATGACCCATGAACCATTGGGTGCCTGCTACTTGGAGGGTATGCATGACATATGTTTCCTTTCGGTTTTTTCAGTCATTTATGGATGAAAAATGTTGCTACACTCCTGAGTGCCTGCTTGATATATCAGACTGTGTTTACTATTTCTATGTTTAAATTATTGAAATCCATAACTGAAAGCAGATATTTTTAATTAATTAGGAATGTACATCTCTCACATTTTTTTCCTTCCCTTTCTCTTACAGATATGACAAAAATGCTGAGCTGTCTTCTCTTCATTCCCTTCTTTTTGAGTGGCACGTTTTCTCAGAATGGTTTGTCTTCCAAGGAATCAGCTGAAGGATCTTGTGGCACACTGTGCTCTTGCACAGAGAAAGACAATATACTGCATATAAATTGCGAGGAAAGGAATATTGACAGCATTGCTAAAATAAAGTTACCACCAGCCACATCGTTCCACCTAAATCTGTATAAGAATGACCTTGTGGAGTTGCTTCCTGAGGGTTTAATTGGTCTGAAGAATGCTGTTTCGCTTAATCTCGGTGGAAACAGCATTCAACAACTGGACCCTGGGGTTTTTCATGCACTCAGCCTCCTGAAGAAGCTCCATATTAACAAAAACTTTTTAGTTGCGTTAAAAGAGGACACTTTCCTGGGCTTGGTCAATTTGGAGTACCTTCAGGCAGACACAAACTTCATTCAAGTTATTGAACATGGGACGTTCGATAAGCTGGTTCGCCTCAAAGTCCTGATACTAAATGACAACTCCATCAGAGTCCTTCCGAGAAACATTTTTCGCTTTGTACCACTGACGCATTTAGACGTAAGAGGAAACCAGCTGCAGTCGCTGCCTTATGTGGGCTTTCTTGAGCACATTGGCCATATTGCAGAGCTTTTATTGGAGGACAATAACTGGCTGTGTGACTGTCAAATCCTTCCTCTAAAAATATGGAGTGACACCATGGTGGCCCAGTCGTCCATCAGCGAGATTGTGTGTGACCTTCCAGGCAATCTGAAAGACCGTTCCCTCAGCGACATAATGGAGGGTGATTTGTGCCCTTCCTTTGGTGACACCAGCTTACAGGCGTCTTCCAAGTCATTGGATATGGTTGCTACACCATCTTCAAAAATCATAAAGTTTATTGTTGCAAGAGATGATATAAAAATCACAACACACATACCAACATCTGGCATTGTTTGTGTGGAACCCTGTTCCTGTTTCCACTCCACGACTGCTGGTTTTTTAGTCCATTGTGTGGACCAAGGTATTACAAAAGTGTCTGATCTTGGATTTCTTCATCAAAGCCCCACTGATCTTGTCTTATCAGGAAACATGATTCAGAGACTTCTACAGGATGATTTTGTTGCATATGGAAGTTTGGTCTCGCTGAATTTGGCAAACAACCAAATTGATTATATTGAATATCAAAGTTTTCTCTGTTTAGGCCTGCTGCAGAAGCTCAATCTCAATGGGAACCGAATCGATCGGTTATTCTCAGCTATGTTTTTTGGTCTTAACAGCCTCCAGCATTTGTATTTAGAGTACAATGTAATTAAAGTCATCCATCCAGGATCATTTCGCGCCTTGGGAAATTTGAAAATCCTGTCTTTAAATGGCAATCTTATTCAAAAACTTCCACCCTATATATTTGACCATCTGCCACTCATTAAAGTAAACTTAATGAATAATGCATTTAAGCACCTGCCTGTGATGAATTTATTAGATCAGTTGATAGCTCTGAGGCAGATTTTTTTGGATAACAACCCATGGAACTGCACTTGTGATTTGGTTGATTTTAAGAAATGGGTTGAGACTCTACAAAAGGACTCGGTGTCAGGTAATATTTTGTGTCTGACTCCGAAGAAAATGGCTAAAATGAAGCTGGGGACTGTGAGTCAGGAAGCCATGTGTCCTGACTTACTGACATTCTCACCAATGCCAGCTCAAGGTGTGTCTCTTCCCTCTACAACTATTAGAAGTAAAGGGTTCCACCACTTTTTCACTGATACTGTCCCATTTTCAGTTTTAATCCTGATCTTTTTAATAATTTTGCTTGTAGCCATTTTATCTGCCGCTGGGGTAGTTTTTTTGATTGTGCACCGAAAACAAAGGTCAAAGAGGAGACAGACAGAAGGTCACCCAAGACAGAGTGGCCCAGTCGAGGTGAAACACAACACTTCTAGCCAAAAGATCCTCTGTCCACTGGCTGAGAGGTCGACAATGACTATAAACCAGGAACCCACACGTGGCCCTGCCACAGTAGATTGCTATAATCAGGACTGTTGTGCGCATCCTAAATATAAAGGTACAGAAGAAACAAGCCAAAATCACCAGGAAGAATTAAAATTGTTGTGGAGCCTTGTCTACGCTGCACCACGGGGTGTCATGTTGGATGAGACTAATAATGAGCATTTTGAGCTTAAAGGCAATTTACAAGCAGATCCTGAATACCTAGAAGTAATACAACATCAAAGTACTTTGAAATAAAATAACTTTTTTATACCATGTCTAGTTTTGCATGAAGTTTTTTACCCATTTTCAAATAAATTATCATTGTTGTTGTTTTTTATAATAATAATAATAGTACAGTACAGTTAGCAATAAAAGAAATAAATAATAAAATTGAAGTAAATTTAAAAAAATCCATTGTAGAGTTTTGAAAATTTCTTTTTTAAATGTGTATATTTTGAATTGCAACAACAGTGGTGACAACTTTTTTGTTAATCTTTAGATCTGTTATACTGATTTGATGTCGTGCCTTTTCTGTATGGGGCAAACCCATTTTAACTATGACATACAGTACAACAACAAAAAAATGTAAAAAATCAAATCTTATTGTTTAGATTTATTTGCTGGTGATCCATACACTATATATTTTCTACATATTTGAAAACCTAATGAAGGTTTAAGTGAGTGTCTAACTAGTTAACACCCTAATACTGATTTTATGAATGACTTTTCAAATTGGTGATGTTCCCCTAGGTGTGCCATTTGGTCCTTAACAGGAATTATTCCAGTGGCATAAATTTCCTGCTATATTTCCCCATTCAGTTACTATTTCCTATTTATCTATCTAGTATTAGGATATACTTTATCTAGTATATCCTATTTATCTGTGCTTCACCCAGTCCTATGGTGTTGTTATATACAGTAATCTCCTGAGTCAATCCTAAACTCAATCATAAAGCATAAGTAACCTGTGCAGAGGACCAGGGCATTTCCGCATAAGCACGTGTTCCCACATGCATGCTGGTGTTAAGAACGTGCTACACCTCGATGGAAGACAGATGTACAGGACAAGAGAATTGCCCGGAATGGGTTGATGTTGTTGGTACTGTACCCTTGTCACATTCAGAATTTCTGCAGTACTCTCGAACAAACTAACATAGCATGAACTGA
Organism: Petrocephalus schoutedeni; assembly: GCA_026780765.1. Classification (NCBI taxonomy): domain Eukaryota; kingdom Metazoa; phylum Chordata; class Actinopteri; order Osteoglossiformes; family Mormyridae; genus Petrocephalus; species Petrocephalus schoutedeni. Next base: position 22,005,077 of record JAODKL010000036.1, read on the forward strand.
CAGAGGAAGACCATTGCGTGAGGTTCCCCGTCTCCCTTTAGCAAACAGCAAACTTGCCACATACTCAAAAACTCAAAACAAAACAATGACAGGTATCTTCATCCCTCCCTGGAAATATCCTCAGGATCCTTGTCTCACATTCGGCATGAAACAGCCTGTTTACTGCAGTGAAACAAAAAAACAGAGTCAATGGAGGACAGAAAGCACAGCCACCCAAAGTGAGCATGCAGTCACGCAGCCTGAACCCTGGCTGCGACAACAGCAGGCAACGCCAACGAGAAATGAAGTGAATAAAGATGACATTACAAAAGGGGGAAGTCACTGGTCACAGCGGAGCTCGTTACAACAGATCAGGGACCAACTGTAAACAATTTTAAGGCAAGAGATATGGAAGAGAATTTAAAATCACTAGAGGTCACATCCACTTCAGTTAAAATTTTTAGCTCCTCCAATTATGTACAATGATTCTGTCTATATACTATATACTTTCTCGGTCTGGGGTGCGTGTCCCAAAAGCATAGCTGCTAACTACGATAGCAACTTACATGGTTAGAACAATACAACTGAATGAGTCTAACTATATTAGTTGCTAACGGGAGCTTTTGGGAAATACACCCTTCAACTGTAAAGCATGAAGCAATATAACCCGTGGAGAAAATCCATGAAATATCTTAAGTGGCTCCTAAAAATGGGCACTGATGAATTGGCCACATTCGTCCACACATATAATGTAAAACAGCTGTTTGCTGAACATGTGAAAATGAGTCATTGTAACGTTGATGTAACGTTTCACAGGTGTTTCTCATATACCCTCACAGCAGTCACACATACACTTGAAGCACAAAGATTCAAACACACACAGACTTTAGCAGTAATCAGTCTACATAAGCTTGTGACCATCCTTGTGTGAAGAGGGGAAATCACTCCTTTAACAGGTATAGAACAAGTTATTAAAATACATATTGTTATGTGCTGGTGCGCGTTGTGTCCTTTCGTCTGCCTTCTCCCCCTGCAGTTAGCGGACGGTTCCCTTGAGGTGGTAGCGAAGGCAGATTGGGTGATCACCGGGGACATTGGTGGATCACTACTGAAGCTCCCGCCTCCGACGTATCAAACTGAGAGCGGCAGAGTTTGAGAGAGAGACTTTTGAGACCTGTGGTGATTAGGCGTGTTACCTGTCTGTTGTGATATGATGTTAGTTCGGTCTTATACATGGTTTTGTGTCCCATGCATATACATTGTGCATCATTTAGCTGATCGTATGCTAAACATTGGTTGGTGCTATAAGGTTATAATGCAGATTATGTATACAGTCTGACACTAAGGTAGAGTATTATTTGAGTCAAATAAAAAAGAGGGAACAAAGACAATGCAGGGATGTATGCTGGTGGGACGGGACAATACTGCACACAATCCGTCTGTATACATTAAGGGACAGTTATTAGCAGCATGTCACATTCCCTTAAAACAGCACTCTTTAAACCGTAAAGTTCAAAAGTGCAATCTGAAAATGGTACACTATATTGCCAAAAGTATTGGGACGCCTGCCTTTACAAACACATGAACCTTAACGACATCCCATTCTTAATACTGTACAAAGGCTTTAATATGGAGTCGGCTCACCCATTGCAGCTGTAACAGCTTCAACTCTTTGGGAAGGCTTTCCATAAGGTTTAGGAGTGTGTTTATGGGAATTTTTGACCATTCTTCAAGGAGAGCATTTGTGAGGTCAGGCACTGATGTCGGACGAGAAGGCCTGGCTCACAGTCTCTGCTCTAATTTATCCCAAAGGTGTTCTGTCGGGTTGACATCAGGGCTCTGAGCAGGCCAGTAAAGTTCCTCGGCACCAAACTCATCCATGTCCCTGTAGACCTTGCTTTGTGCACTGCTGCACCGTCATGTTGGAACATGTTGGAATTTTATACACCTGTGGCCATGGAATTAACTGGAACACCTGAATTAAATGATTTGGAGTGGTGTCCCAATACTTTTGGCAATATAGTGTATTTCAGTTTTTTTAACAGTTTAGTTTCTTCTGTAATATATGAAAAGCTAAAATTAATTCAATATCATATCAAAATATCAAATAACCGAAAAAATAAACCCACGAATACATACCGTATCAATGACGCATCCACCCACAGCAGTGAATGAGGAGAAGAAAATACAGTTCCTGCAATCCAGCTATAACTCTGGGATAGGGAACCAAAACATGGCATTAACAGACCAAGAGAAGGTTCACCAAATGAGCAGCCTACCTCAATGGAAACTAGCAACATCCAGCTGAAGGCACAATACAATGCTTACACGCCTTCTCCACCTCACAGCTGGAGTTTAAGAGCAAAGCATGAACAAAGGCCTCTCAAGTCACAAGATCCTAATGCCAATAAAATATACCTCAATAGCGATGAGATGAAAAGAAACTGATCAACCGCGACAACCTTGTACGAGCACCGCCAGACAAGCTGCACCCTAATCCACTTCCGGGAAGTAGAGGTACAGAAAGGGGCGGGGGGCAGGCAGAATTTCTATAGCAACTGTCTGACTGCATAATATCCATAATTTTAGCATATATTATTATTTCATATTAAACATTATATTATAATGCTATTTATATAAAGTAGCAGAGCCTTAGCCTACATCTATATATATAAAATTCTTTTCGCGTTTGAAACAGAAATTATGAATGACCACAGAACGTATTATAATACACTACGTTCGTATGACCCGGAAACAGCGCGACTAGCACTTACATTTTATATGAAGACGGTGTAGGTGCCGGGAACTACTCACTTAGTTTGTGAACACCATTTTCATATTGTCTTTATGAAATGTTATTATTTGTGTGAGAGTTATTTTACTGATGTTGAAAAGAAGTAAATGCCTATTTGGTAAGTGTAGTTTAAAAAAACTGTAGTTTACCCAAAAGCACTGCAGTAGTACTCAATGTATCTTTACTTCTTAAATGTTAATGTTTTACTGTTTAATACTTTATATGCTTCTTATATGTCATTCAATTTCTCTTACCAATTTATAAAAACCTTTTGGCACCATAATTCTAATCAACAGTAAGAAACAGTAACAGTAAGTAATAGGCTTAAGGTTAGTTTAATATGCTTTTGGAATTTCTCTGATTATATACAGTACCTCACAAAAGTCTTAGCCAGTCAAAAAAAATGTTTAAAGCTATTTATCCTGGAATTGTGCTTATTTGCAGAACCTAACATTAGAACATATCAGGCCTGGCTCCAGCTCTCGGTAACAGGGTGGGCCAGGAAGATTTTTTGGGGGGGCAATTACATATAATCATAAGGCTAGCCTTGTGATTGGATGGGCCAGGCCCACCCTTTCCCCCACCCCCCTCCTGCTTGTGAAGCCATGTCCAGAACATATGCAAATTAAAAGTAACACAATAAGCTAAGAAGAATTTGTTCTGTTTTCCAAAAAGGTACTGATGCCTTGTTGGACGGCTAGATGAACAACGCTTTGGTTCCCAAACCTCTCCTCAGGGCCCCTCTGGCCATTCCCTATAAACATTAAATTTCTTCACCAGCTCAATTAATTAAGTATTTAATTTAATCAAATATTCAATGAGGTAGTGATTAGTCAAACAAGGTGTCAAACATTTGTGGTCATGTAAAAAAATACATGGCAGTACTGGATTGTTTTTACAAATACTGGGTTGACCTTAGGAGAGACTTTGAAATGGCTACGCTAACACACTTTGACAGATATAACATCATAATTTTACACCAATTCTTTTACTGTCAAAGACTTTTGGGTAGTACTGTGCAGTATGCACACACATGCAGAGACACGTACATATATATCTAGGCAATGGGCACAAAGCAGGGGATGACCCAAGACAGGGTCAATATACACTAAGAGTATAGTAGAATACTGTATACATACGTACATAAATAAACTGTTACTGAAAGTCTGCTCAATTGTAGCCTTTCACATAGATATACAGTATAAGGTAATATTACGTAGAGTTTTACAACTATGGACTGCCTAAAGATATTACACAGATAACCTTTTGATGTTTTTGACATTCATGGTACATTTTTTGTCTGTAGTAATTGGGGATGGACTGCAATGGGTATGCTCAGTATGTCTGTTAGCACACAGATTTCTATTTTTAGGCTAGTCAGACAATGGCCACAATGCTAACCCCTTTGAAATATAATTTGTGTATATCTTCATTCACCAGAATCTGTTCTAATTGGACTCAATTGTAGCATTTCAATTATAACAGGTTGAATTATGTCACCAGTAATTTTCACAGCAGCTGACAGCAGAAAATTCTGCATAGTAGTTAATTGTGTGTGTGTGTGTGTGGGGGGGGGAGATTTTATTCATGTTGGTTTGATTATTTAGGTATATCTTTAGGTACAATCGCCAGCTACTTATTACGGTAGGTGCTTCTTTTTATTCATTAGTGAGTAAGCCTTAATACGTGTTTTTAAATGACTTGTCCAAACATATTTTTCACATGAAACCATTCAACAACAACAATAATAATAATAATAATAATAATAATAATAATAATAATAATGATAACATTTATGTTTAACATAAGTGTTCTCTTTCAATTTGTTACAACTGTTCGCAAAAGTGTTTGCTACTGGTCAACAAAATATTTCTTCAGCTTTCCAGTTTTTTGACAGTATTTTATTCTGTTATGTATTTTTAATGTCTAGACATTAAATTTTTAAACCTTGTCATGAATGACAAAGATGTGCTATAAAAAATGCAGCCTTTCTGCGCTTTATTGAATAATTAAAGCTTACAAGAGCTCTGTGGATTCATGGAAAATGTACTAAGAACCACAGAAAATGTGCACCACATTTTCACTATAGGAATAAACAGACTTGTAACCAATTATTGCATAGTTAATATGTGTGTGTGTGGGGTTTGCATAAATCACATTTGAGGACCAAAATGTGAACCATGAAATTTCTTTACTTTTGAGAACATTTTTTCAGGTCCCCATTTGGATACCCTCAACTTTGTAAAAATCTGTGAATGCAATCAAAACAATAAAAATGCCACAGTCTTTTGTGTTGTTTGTGTTGATTACTTATGGTTAAGGTTAGGACTGGGTAATGGTTAAGGGTGTTGTGACACGCGCATCAGTAGCGGGCAGGGTTTCACTAATCAGCTAACCACTAATTAGCAAAGGTCACTTTTTTGTTAATGGAACAGCGTTTCAGCTAACTTTGAAAACCATTACAAGTTTACAGTAAATAGACGGAATGTTTCTTGTTCACTGTAAAATGTGTTTAATTTAAAAATTAAAAAGTGCTTAATTTAATTTGTTTATGTAATTATCGGTGTAAACCTTAATCATGATTTGATATTGGTATGCTGTACTTTTTGGAAAGCTCTGTGTCTAAGGTGAAATTTATGCTCTCAATGTATGTTTTTCAGGGTTTCAGTCCAAAACCAACTGAAGCCAAAATCACATAATAAAGACTGTATTGCCAACATAAACATTTTGATTGTAATTTTATGGTATTTCATGGAATTTTAAACATGAACTGTTTCTTCTTTCATTTTTCTTTTTGCAGGTACTACCACTAAATTGAACCAGTCATTTTAAGTGAAGAAAAATAAACAGATTTTATAGCCACCAGAATGTTCACATAAAAATCCTGAGATGTGTGTTTATAACAGAAGTCTATGCTGACATGAAAACATGTGTTTATGTTTAATCTTGCATCTGTTTTATATTTTGGAGTTTGGGGATTTCTGTTCTGCCAAGCAACATAGGCTTGAGATCTTGAAACACTTATATCATTGACAACATATTACTCAGCTTTTTCAGTTTATAATTAGGAAATTGCCATAATTCCCCTAAGGTCTACTTGATTTAGGCTGCCTGATTGAGGTACATACAGGGTAAATCAATGGCAATTTGGCAGAGCCATAGCCAGGATTTTTAAAATACCAAGGTCAAAAGTGTTAGCCCTTCCTAGGTGTGCCTTGTAATGGATCGTGCTTATTGGACTTGCAGGAAAAATACTGAGGACTTGACCTCGGTGTCCTCAGTGGTAGATGCAGGCATGCAGTCTGGGACATGTATCACTAAATGCTTTTTTTTTTTACCTGGACAGGCTTTACTTGTAATGAACTTGCATCCTAATGAGGGCGTACCCTGCCTCTTGCCCTGTGCTTTCTGGGGTACGTTGAAGGTTTACCATAAAAATATGGTTGTGAAGTTCCTAGGGATAATATAAATCTGAAAATAACTTGAAGATCATCTAGTTTTAAGATGGATGCATCGATTATTAGCATGTAACAATATTTTATTAGAAAGTCTAAAGCTTTTTTGTTATATATCTGTTCTACTTAATATGTACTTAGGACACTGTTGTCGAGCCAAAAAGTAAATCCCAAGAAACAAGAAAGTACGAGGATCAGACATCAGCTTCTGAGCAAAAGGATTGCTATTGAGTTTCATTGTGATAGCAGATTAAAACCACATGTCCTCAGTCATGTTTAAAAGGTTTTCTTCATATCTGGTTTACGGTATTCTGAATGGAAACATATTGATATAAAACAGCAATGAAAACTGGAGAAAAAGAATGTGTGTACGTAGCGTGAAACCAGTGCTGAGTGCCAGGGCTGTATTATTCATAAAGAATAAGAATATTATGTATTTGTTTCTTTGTTATACTGGACTATATTGTAACTTTTCTTCATTTGCTTCATTTGTGTGCTTGTTTCATTTTTCAGTTGTTTTTTTTAATAATTGTAAAATTTTTATTTATCTTTAATAAAAAGGGTTGCTGCAGCACAAATACAGCATGTGTGGACTGGAAGGGAGCAGGCATGAAAAGTTTTTTCAATTAGAAAAAAAATCTCTCAGCTAAATAAGAATGAAAAATTACATCCTACAGAAGACTCTCTCTGCCGATACATTTGAATAATTCCAGCAAGTAGCATGAGTATGGACTGTGTATCCCTAGTGCTCAGACCATAAATAATAGTTGATATTCATAGCCATGTCTAGTTATTATTTAATTTATTGCATCAAATTAAAATTGGGTATTTAACTGAAATTAAAAACATGTTGACCTTGTGCATTGTTAAATAAGAAAACCATAAACAATAAATAATACATGTCACATATATTCAGTGTAATGAATGAAAGTGGAATTCACTGAGGCCCTATTTAAAGAATATGATTAATCTTTCTGTCCTTATCTGGAGCATATTACACCAATGATCTAAATTAAAATTTCTCTTCATTATCGGTTACATTAACCTTTCAACAGACAGATTATGTGGGAGTGAGTTTTTCATTCGTATGTTTCAAATATAACCAATTGTAACGCATTTTACAATACAAATATTTAAAATTTAAAAATATGCAAATTTTTATTACAGCAAAAGCTCATAAATCTGTAAAGGTGCCATTATATATTTTTTCATGATGTATTGGTGATATTTGTAAAACAGTTCATATCTAAATGGGTCAAAATGGGATGCTGCTTCCTTGCAAAAAAAGAGCAAAAGGGAAAGGAAGTAACATTTCTCAAAAGACTTTTTCAGGAGGTGGCCAAAAATCTATTTTATTATAATAATTACTGCAATGCTGTGCAGCAAACTACACACAAAAACATCATTGCAACATTTGGGGAAATTTCAGAAATCCCAGGAACTTGTGTAGGCACGAGAATCTTCCACATGACCAAAGCACACTCTACAGCAGTGTGTGTTCTTTGGTGTGTGGTGTTATACCTCTCCTCAGCCACGGTTAGGGGGTTCAACACTGGAGTTAGCAGATATTCACTAAGAAGATGACTGGTGCCTCCCAATAACCAGCCACCAGTAAATTCATCCTTGCACCATCCTTTGCCATCTGACACTTCAAAGCTGGACCAGATAGAAGCATCGTGTGTACTCCCAGGTCACTTGGAGACAATGTCTGTAAAATGTCCTTGATTGTTGCATATCACCTTCATGGACATTTAGTGCCCAGAACATGTTTTGACAGGTGCAGATGTTATTCAAGAGGCTGTGAATATGACTAGTGTTGAGCTTTCCATCCACTGCACATACAATGCCAGATATGCCTGCAGTGGCATGAAAACCAATTTTTGTGTCATGTAAGGCATCCCCTCCCACTGGACATTGTATGTAGTTGTACACACGGCACAACAGAAATGTGATTAAACCATGCACAGATGCAGGACACAGCGGCCTTGCTGGGCCTATATGCATTTGTAGGTCTGCAGGAATTCACCACTGGCATAAAGGCAGAGAGAAGTTGCACGGTGCAATAAAGGCCAAATTCTGGTGTGTTCTTCTTTAACCTGCACCAGACTAAGGAGGCTCATTATTTCATCCCAGGTCAGCCTGGATTTCTATATGAATTGTTCATTACTGAGGTGATTCATGGCCAGCCACAAAACAGTTAGACAAGCAACTTGGCTTCCTAGACGGCATTGTCTGAAACGTTGTATTAGGTTGACTTGCACAATTCTCTGTCATTGCTTGTCATGAGGGGTGATTCACCTTCCCAGATCAAAAGATGTGACTGAACACATAGCAATTTTGATTGGTTCAATATTATGTAGCATACCAGGGTTGTTAAGAATTCATGAATTATGCCCAATTCCATTCATTAATTAGATTTTGAATTGACTGTACACTCTCAGAAAAAAGGGTACCAAATTGTACCTTTGCTTGTCACTGGGGCTGTACCCTCAAGGATCTTGTACCTTTTATGATACAGAAATGGACTATGAGGAACTGTTTCGTACCATTGGAGGTACATTAATGTTGTTTGTACCTTGGAGACTCATTTCTGTACCATATATGGTGCAATTACCTACAGCTAAGGGTACAATTGGCAGACCCTTGAGGGTACAGCCCCAGTGACAAGTTGAATTGGAATAACATGTTTAAACCATTTAAATTCAAAGCAATTCAATGTAATCATACAACAAATGAATGTAATTTAATCTAGCAAAATATAAATAATTACATAATAGATTTACGTTCAAGATGGTAGATGTATTAATTGACCTTATATATATTTTCTAGTGAGTGATCTTTGCATGATATTCAAATTATGATATTCATCCATCCATCCATCCATTTTCCAACCCGCTTATCCTGTTCAGGATAATGCCTATCCCGGAGGCAACTGGGCCGGATTCGAACCCTGGTCCCAGAGGTGTGAGGCGGCAGTGCTACCCACTGCGCCACCGAGCCGCCCCCAAATTATGATATTCAAAATAAATATATTCAAATTCTAACTGGGATTTCAGTCAATTCTGAATGGGGCACAACCCTGTTATGTTATGAAATTGCACACAGGAGTTACAACAATGATCGCTTTTTGCGGTAAATTACAGTCCACATTATAATTTTATACTGCAATTTTGCCCACTTAATATATCATCGGCATTATTACGTTGTTGAAAGAAAACTGTGTGTTTTTGTGATTGATTTTGGCCAATCTCTGCATCTCTGTGACAGGACGGCAGACAGAAGTTCAAATAACGAACAACATAGAAAATAGCAAATGGGTCGGATCGCTCGTAAATCTACAAATGAGATAAAGTACTTTAGCTACGAGGCGTTTCAGGAAACACTTGCTAATTAGCGATCGATCTTAAGTACGAGATAACAAACTACTTAGCGCTATGAAGCTTTCGGGAAAGCCACCCCTGGCCATACAACCACGGAGGTCTACAGGGAATTCTACTGATTTAATTGCTTAATTGTCAAACTTATAATTAGGCCATAATGTTGCATAAAGAAGCACTTAGCGACCTGGTATGTGTGAAAAAAATGGGAGCCAGGGAAAGGTTACCACATGCAGGACTCCAGAGGTGAGGAGGAGAAATATGTCACACCTAGCAGCCTAGAAAACAGGAAATGAATCTTAGCTTTCCAATGTGGAAGGGCTGAAATGCAGTCTTGGATATTGGATAAGCTGTGGTCTTCATTGTCAGAAATGTATAGGTATACGCTTCTATATTATAGCATTGTTCAATGCTTAAACTAAATATAAAACATATACAAGGTCGTAGTTAAGTACATGGGTGAAGGTAAGAGTTTATCATGACTGATATTTCTGCAATTCATTGTTTCTTTAATCATAATAAAATGCACAACAATGGCATTTTGTTCTTCAAAACACCAGGTTTTTAACAACTGCATGCAAACTCTTAATGTCAAGCACATTTTTTGTTAAATTCCAAAGCACAAACAATCCATACAACGACGAACCACAATGGCTCACAATGAAAATGATTAAAAAATAAAGTACTATGCTTCTTAGTGATGAATGTGTCTCATATGCCTAAAACCATAACTCACCATAAGTCATATAGAATAGAATGAGCAACCACACATGGCTTAGATTGAATGAAGTTTGAAGATCTGTCGGAAAGCTAATTAGACACAGGGCCACCATGAATGTGGGTGTCGTCTGTCATCGGGTTCAACTCCCACTAGGGCTGGGTGACCTATGGAATTTTAATCTTATATTTAATACATTTTTACATGGTTCGATAATGGCTCGATAATCCATCCATCCATTTTCCAACCCGCCTTATCCATTTTGGGTCGCGGGGGGTCCGAAGCCTATCCCGGAAGCTACGGGCACGAGGTGGGGAACAACCCAGGATGGGGGGCCAGCCCATGGCTCGATAATGTATCGTCATATTCCATCCATCCATCCATTTTCCAACCCGCTTATCCGTTCAGGGTCGCGGGGGGTCCGGAGCCTATCCCGGAAGTTACGGGCACGAGGTGGGGAACAACCCAGGATGGGGGGCCAGCCCATGGCTCGATAATGTATCGTCATATTAGTTTTATTTATTGTAAATGTAGTCAATAAAATTTGCCATAAAATGGTAGGATGAATGGATCAGGCAGCACCAGGAAAAGGTGTACAGATGCTCAAAAATGTACAAATCAGGTAGTGTGGAATGGATGTCCCGCTCACCACTTGACAAAGCCCCACCCACACCATGTGAAAAAGAGGCCAGATAGGGAAAGAAATATTGCAAAGTGCAGCACTGTTGAAAGCCGTTTGAGCATTTATTCGATATCCTCGATATCTGATATCTGAATCAGTTTCCTCCATAGTTCGGTCTTTGTCAGCACTAGCTGGACATTTTTTCATGCTGGTTGAATGAAAACTCTTACTGGTCACAATTTCTCAACAGCACTAGTTAACTAGTGAGAGCCAAACTGTTCACTCATTAACTAGTGAAGGCCAAAATGTGCACTAGTTAACTAATTGGGGTATTTCACCTTACTACTTAACTAGTGAGGCTCAAAATGTTTACTAGTTGAACTAGTGAAAGCCAAAATGCTCATTAGTTAAACTAAATGCTAATCAGGGGGCATGAAAGGTACATAAACTGAACCTATTGGTTCTCCAGCAAGAATTACCCACAGCTAAAATTTAAGCCTATAAAGCCTGATGAGGTGTTACCTACCAGCTCCCTGCTTACTATCCATTCTGAATAAAGCAACAAAATGCATGCAAGCAAGTAAAACATAAAAGCATCTCTGCTTCATTGCTTTTTATTTCTTTCTCTTTAACTGTGAAGCATTAAACTGGGCAAAAGCTGAGTGAAACTGCAAAGGGAAAAGGGGATACACACTAGAATTGATGAGTTAAGGTGCGAGGAAAACTGCATGGAATCTGGTCTCTTTCATGCAATATACTGCGCGAGAGAATAAACAACAAGTTATGCAAGAGTGGTCGGACATTAAGGAGGGTGAACACAATATAAACATTGCAGATGATTTGATCTGTAAACTCAACCCAGAATGCTTGGATCTGTAAATCAAGGTCATCACTTCTTAGGGGTAATAGTGCTGCTTTTTGATGTTAATTATTTTTACTGTTATGGTAGCAGGCCTACTTGCAGTAATTGACACCATGTTTTGGTTTACTCAGAACTCTATATTTTGTTAGTTAAAATCTCAGCGAATGGGGTTTACTCTCAGTTTCTGCTTCATCAGAAATAAACAGAACCACATTCCTAAAGAAGCTTATCATTTCTGTAATGTATATGTATAACATATAAATTTGGGCATCTGTATCAGGAGAAATTCATAAAGTTAGCCTCAAAATGCTATGATTATGATAATGTTGTTTTGTATCTATTTAGTCTTAGTTAATTACTTGCTTGGAATTTGTGGATTCAACCAACATTCTGTTCCATCTACCTGCTTTTGCATAGGATCAAACATCATTAAATCATTCTCTGTTGTTAATAGGCTCTTCGTTGTGATAAACAGCATCTGTTGACCCAGGCTGTCTTAGCTAGGTAGAAGGGCCCTATAGAAAGGTAGTGGACTATTTTTATAAAAACCTGATAACAGCCCACCACAGTTCAAGTCTCCAAAGTGTAAGCATTGATGATGATTTATTTGTGTAGAACATCGTGGAGAGGTAAGTGAAGAGCTTAGTAGTGATGTGAAGTCTCGTCTTCTTCACTGAGAAAAGAATGTGTGCTATATGTGCATATCAGTCAATAAGTAATCTATAATATCCAGGTCTAAAAAGAATTTTTTTCCCAAGAATACCGAAATACCCACCAATTAATGGCAAACTACAACAGAAATTGCAAGAAAAGTATTGATCTCAATCGTTTAAATCGAGTGACTGACAACAATGTAAGCTACTCCTTTTCATGAAACAGCACAAAAGTCTATGAAACACAGGTGATGTTCATATTCCAAACAAAACGAATAGCCTACTTCTAAATGGCCAATAATCCAAACAGAGCTTAAAATAATATTACAAAACTTTGTAGACTATTGGCTGAGTTCAATTCAATTCAGTTTATTTTTATATAGCGCCCTTCACAACAGAGTTGTCCCAGGGCGCTTTACATGGGTGTG
>JAODKL010000036.1:22018064-22036901 GCA_026780765.1 Petrocephalus schoutedeni
ACAGAATAGAAAAGAAAGAAAAAAGCCAATTGACAACGGAGGAGAGGAACCAAAAACTCCCACGCAGGGAGAAAAAACCTCTGGGGGTCCAAGGTCAACTGTTGTCGGACTCTACCTTGATTAAGTCTCTTTTTGCACTTCCATGTTCAGGAGGTAGGTGAAAGTGAAAAGTGAATGAAAATTTAATGTCAAGCATGGCCCATCTTTCTCAAATACTTAAGTTACCTTCTTAATTTGAAATTACATTTTATACAGAACATATAATCGGATAGATTTGACTAGATTTGAGATGAAATACAGGAAATAGTCTGAGCATCTGAACACGCACTCTGTTTATGGCTTTCTAAAACAGACAAAACTGCTCACTAGTCGACATATACAGAGCATTTGCATTACCGTACAGCCAGCCTTCTTGATGCTGGAACAGGAACTGCAATGGCTCACTCCCCATTCAGACGGTTCTGGGACAGGACTGCCTCGATGCTGCTGTTGCTGGCACCTGTGTCTATGGCTGGGTAGGGTCATGGAATTGCAGGACTGTACCCAATAAAGGGCAGCCTGCTGGTTGGGACCCCACTCGAAGGCAGCATTGTTGGTGAAGGCCCGGATGAACCTCATGTAGTAGGAGGCCAGGCCCAAGAAGCTCTGGAACAGAACATGGAATTGGCCAAGCCTCCACTGCCTCCCCTTGTCTGAGCCTGTCGCAAATGGCATGGCACAGGAACTTGACGGACTGCCATAGATGGCCAGGAACACCTGCATGAAGGTCGCAGGGGCATTGTACAACCCAAAAGGAAGAACCAGGAACTCCCACAGGCCCTGCTCCAGAGTGAAGGCTGTTTTCTCACGGGCATCTGGGTTTACCTGCCAGTAGCCACTGCAGAGGTCCAGCGAACTCCACCACCACAAGCCAGCAAGGGTATCGAAGGCATCATTGATACAGGGCAGGGGGTAAAAGCCCACCTTAGTGACATTGAGTCTGCGATAACCACTTGGTGCAGTCCTTCTTCTTAACTAGGACAGCAGGGGTGGCCCATGGGCTTGTGGATGACTCAGTGACCCCAGAGTCCAGATTGCCTTTAGCTAGATCACTAAGGTACAGAGACTCAGTTGCCTGGGTCACTAGGGATTGGGATGAGGCTTTCACAGGGTTCAGAGCCGGTGGGCTGGGGCTTGTAGTGGGCAGACATGCTGACCGAGCTTTTGGTGGCCGGGGTCTTGTTGTAGCGAGGACTCAGAAAACAGGACAATGGTGTCCCCCGCCCCGACCAGAATCTTCCATTGCAGGTCAAGCACCATCCACTGGCTGACAAGGAGAACTATCCCTAGGATGCAAGGATGCAGTCATCCTAGATTGGGGTGAGCGAGAACTCATGAGAGACAAGCATGTGCCCCAGCCGGAGATGGAGTCTTCGACAAACGGTGGCAGTTCCCCAGCCCAGCGAGGCAGGCCCCTCTGTCCTTGGCAGGAGGCATGCCCTCACTATGGAGCCACTTTGGAGTGGCGCCACTGGCTTGAAGGATTCTGGACAGTTGGGGTGACACCTAGCTCACTGAATTGGGAGTTTCCCGACCGTTTTGGAACAGACTTAAGGCAATAGCTGCTCTTATAGGCAGTCTGGGAGGAGGGCCGAGAGCAAGGCCTGCGGTTGTAGGTGTTCCTGGACCACCACAGGGTAGCGATGTATGCCTGGCAGGCTAATGCACTGATATCAATAGCCAGGACTCTGACTTGCTCTCCTCTGTGCAGCCGCTAGGTGCCAGACAGCTGATAAGCCTTCAGCTCCCCTCTACCACTCCCAAACCGCTGATTTAGGGCTGCTATCAGTTCTGCAAGGGATAATCAAGCCTGTGGCATGATATCCAGGGAAACCTAAAGGACTCCACCTTACAAAACCTAGCTAAGGAGGATGGCCACACTCTGGTCATCTCAGGCATTGCTCCTGGCAGTAAGTTCCAGCAACACAGCAAAGAGATCCCTGGGCTGGTCTCTACTGTCTCCTGCAGGAGGACAGTTGCCGTTGGGGCAGCAGCGAGCAGGGATTCCCTCGACAGTGAGCGTTTTCCACCTATCTAAGAGGCCTGGATCTGCTCGCTCCCTCAAGTACCTGCATCCAGCACCCCACCTACAATTCAGTGGTGATCTCCCAGTCCAGCTTGGTGACCTCCTCTCTGGGTCCACTACAGTAAGTGGGATTGTCTTCATGATCCAACTTCTGACACCACTGTGACATCCCTCAGTCATGGTGTAGGAACAAAACTCAGAGACAGCATGCAGTCTGGAAATGTTCTTTTATTAGCAAGCACAAACAAGACCCACTTACACAAAAGGGTACACAAAAATGAGAGCATCTGTAGGACACTTACTTCTGACTATGAAAGAGAGGGGAGGTCATTGCACAAACAGAGGGAAACACACATGGTGGGTAATCCATGCACAGTTAAATACACAGGGATCAGGCACAAAACTAAACAGGACACAAGTACAGCAATGCACGACACTGGCACAAGGCACATTACATACATACATGACATAGAGCTATTTACACCTGCAGCAAGGTGCACTGGGACATATGCAAATCGACCTGTCGGAGCATTTAGCAGTGCACAATCTCTCAGTTCTTTTTAATTCTAGGAAACTATTAAGGTAACACTATTATTTTATTGTATTGTATCTTTTTTCCCCAGAAACAGGAAATAGGTGATTCCCAGTCCTTTTAACTGCAATGTAATTTGACAACAGTATATAACCACTACGTAATGTGGCTGCCTGTGTACAAATATTTCGCATGTTGCTTTTCCTGTGACCAAAATCCACGAAATTTCCAGTAAATTCTTATTATTCTTATTTGTATTGTTACACAGCCTTAATACTGACAAATGTGGAATTAAATAGTTCCGTTCAGTAGGATGTAGATTGCAGTTAAAACTTTTTGGAGGTGGACGGTGTATGTATCAAAGTATATATCAAAATTGCATTTACTATATTCCCTTGATATGAATCCATTCATCTATTTTCTGAAACCACAACCCTATTCAGGGTTTCGGGGGGTCGAGAGCCTGTCCCACAGGCTATGGGTGCAAGGCAAAGAACAACCCAGGATGGGGCGCCAACCCATCGCAGGGCATACTCACACACCATTCACTCACACATGCACACATTACACTTACACATCTTCCAATACTCTGCACCTAAGATGAAGAACATTCCAACTCTTGGTCAAGTACAATGCTGCCATCTGCTGAAATCTTAAAGTTACTGCCCCTTATTTCTCTATGGAATTAATAACCTTAATGCGGCAACAGGGAGTAGAATCTGAATTAGCTAATGGGCTGATATGGGGGGTATACAGGTAATCAGAAAGTCTGGAAATTATCTCTCTTCAATAGTCACTTATTCGGTATAGGTGACTTCAGGAGACACAGGACACAAAGCAGGGGACACCTTGGCTGGAATGTTAGTCCGTCAGTGAACACACACTACAGTCAATTTCGAGACACCTAATCACTGACCTGCACTGTTCGTGAGGAAAATTTGAAACATGGTAAACCTGACCTGGATCAATTTTGATCCCTCTGAGTGTTATTTTTGTCAAGCAAATACAGAAGACATAGAGGCCATTCAACAGCTGTGTGATATACTAGTACCCCTGGAATATGACTGTGGGTGCCTCATTGTAAAAGAAGGAAACTGATCAATAAGACTCATCAGGGTGAAACAGATACTCGTGCAGCTATCTTCAAATGGAAAATCCAGTACAGGGTCACGGGCAGCCTGGGGCACCTCTCAGACAGCACAGCACAGGAGAGAGATGCACCCTGGACATTCATACACACAGAGACACTACAGACATTTTAGAATCAGACTAACTGCCTGTTTTTGGACTATCAGTGCAAACCCAGACTACCCAGTGGAACCCTACAGAACATGTGAAGAACTTCCACACACAGACCAAGGACAGGATTTGAATCCCCAACTGTGGTCTTGTAGGGAAACAAAAGCATCATCACCTGAGACTTTGTATCACCCAAGTGACATATATGAAAAAAATTACCTATTATTCAGGATATTTGAGTACAATACACACATCATGTATGTAATGAAGATTATTTTTCTGAAATGTGTGGCCTGGCTATTAATGATCTCTGTTTTGTGAATAACATATTTACACAATTAATTAAAATACTTTTGATTTCTATATGTGTTCGGGTATAATTGTGGCGAATGCGACGGGAGGAACGACCCATTGTGCGGGCTGTTGTAGCAAAGCCCCTCCAGGGGTGTTTATTGTAGGGACAAGGGAACCACGGGAGCCACGAACCACAGAGAACATTGACAACAACCGACAGGGATCACAGGACTCAGACTGACTAATAAAGGGTAGGCAATCAAGGAACACACAGAAGGCTGGTGGGCTGGGTTAACAAGGGGATTGATACATGAGGCAAAGCTAAACAAGACTCAGGTGTGGCTAATTAAGCCACAGCTGAGGGAAACACCAGGCAAAAGACACGCAGGGCGGGGCTGATCATGACAATAATAGCAAAGTGAGACATCAGAATTGCACTATTAAACTATTAACTATTAAACCTGCTATTTTGCAAAATAATATCATTCCAATTCTACATGCCAGCAGAAGGTAATCTATGGTTGGTTTGTGAGTCTACTTATACAGGAGACTTTAGCTGCACACATGTAGCCTTCCTGCTCTATAGTCTGCAGTTAACCATGAGCACCTACCTTTGACAGTGAGAAAATATAGTTACTATGCAGAGCTCAATTGCTTGCATGTGGGGAAATATTGCCATGTTCTTCCTTCATAAGGTCTAAATCAAGCCCTTTTATATCCAGTACTGCAGACAGTTAAAAATACTGCAGCAAGAACCACATGCAAAACTAGAAATTAAATAGCATCATGAGTTTTCATGTCTCTCAGATGGCTTTCAGTTTCAGTTTGGAAAAGTATGACAATTGTTGATTTAACTGAATTCATTACTCTTTAATGGATGGAACATCTATGATGACATGGGTCAGATAAAATCCCTTGACTACACATAATAAACCATATTTTTGTAGAGCCCCTGCACTTTAGAATACTCACTCAATGTCCTTTTGTATTTTAAGTGGTTATATTGTAAGCCTATCATTAATTTTCTTTTTCTTTCCAATCTACTTGAATAGTTGTTTCCCGATACTTGTGTACCGATGTGCTGTGTGATATGCTACATGAAATTCATTTGAGTTGACTAGATTGCTATATTTTCAACTTTGCAAAGGTAGTCCATTGTAGTATGAGTTTTGCACTGCACATAAATCATATTTTATGCAGGTTATAAATTTTCCACAATAAAACAACATTTTCCACAATAAAATGAATTTAAGAGCCCGTCCATATCCTGAACACTTATCCACGACAGGGTTACCTGGAGATGGCTCGGGGGACCAGGCATCGGCACTGAGCAGGATTTCAGCCCTTCAGAGGACATTTGATCATACTATGAGCAATATACAGGTACCAATTAACTGGACAAAATGACTTTGGAGTGAAACTAAACTTAAAATCAAAATAATGGAAGCATGTAATGAGAATTTGTCGGTCAATGCAATCCATGGCACCTTTTAATCTGCTCATTCATATTAATTATTTATTCAGTCGAAAAGCCAATATGGTTTACACAAAGCAGGTTTGGCACCGTGTTGTGTTTTAGATTTAATTTTATCATTCATTTAAACTGCATTGTAACATTTCTCATCATAACATCTCATACAGTACATGAGATTACACTGATAACCCTAAATGCAAGGTAACTGTCTTAATGTAGATGTTAATAATGTGGAAAAATCTGTACGTGCCACATGAAATTATATTTTTGCAAGATTAAAAATGTCCACATTCATTAAAAGCTAATCATTTCATGAAATTCTCTGGAATTGTTTAATGGCAGGAAGTAGTTTGTGTCATTGATGTACTCGTCTGCCAAGAGGGGCAATGGAAGTCACATATGTATGAGAGTAATCAGGATCAATCTGAGACTGCAGCGCCCTGGGCCTGTATTTTTGCATCCTGAGCCCATGTGTCATACAGGCACGCTGGAGATGACATGGAGAAACATGGCATGGAAGAACAAAGGCAATCAAAAACCGTGTCTAATGCATGGATGTTGATGGCACGTATTATTAAACTGCCTGTAAGTGAAGGGTAATAATTTAAATCATATTGAAACAAATAGAGAAAAGCCTGAGGCAGTAGTGTTATGACATTATTCGTATAGGGGTAAAGGCATAGATTTATTATTATGAAATAATAAAATAACTCAGTTCTATAAATAGAATATAATAATTTGAAAACGATTTCTAGCCTTGTTGCACAGTGCTTGTGAAAATTCTGGAATGAAGTGTAGCTCACGTCCTCCCCCTAGCGTCAAAATGTTGAAAATGAAAAATAGCTGTTTTGAAAGTCTGGGCTCAAAATGGAAGCAGTGGTTCTCGACATGCTATTAAACATACTATATAAAGCAGATTCTGATGAAGGACCTGTAAAACAGCTGATGATCGTGTACTTTATATGGTGCTGCCTAAATGTTATTAAATGCAATACACAGAAAAAAAAACAGAATATGTTGAGACATCTTTAGGTATTATCTGTATATGTGCATTTGTTGGTTCATTTGAGGCCTGAACAGGTAAAATTCGATCCTAGCATCTTGCGAAACGCTGTTTACAGTGTTTAGTTATTTGAAGATACCATGAGGGACTTGTCTCTGCAACAAGACAGAGTATTTAAAAATACTTAAAAGGGAAAACAGCAGGAGGGGAAAATAAGCTCCATGTCACTCAATATAATGGATGTATAAATGGCACCATGACAGGTCTCCCTTTATTGTGACTTGAAAAAAAAATCTTCAGCATGAGATTTGAACATGGATTCTGGGTGCATTCTCTCACAGATATTATTAGGCACATAACCCCAAGTCTGCCAGACTCTTATTATGCATGCCGATTCACAACGGAGCACCAGTACAAAAAAAATAAATAAAAAAAACACAGAAATTATAACTGTTAGTTCAGAACAAACAAACAAATAAATAAATAAACGTGCAAACAAACAAACAGATAAATAAATAAATAGACAAACAGAATCTGGGAATGTACATTGACATCAAATAAAGAGTGAAGTGGGAGTCATATCATGTTTACCCGAGGACACAGAAACAACAGAACACATTGTTTTCAACTTTCAGCTATGAAGATGAGATGGGTATAGAGTGAAGTGACACAAATCATGTCAGCCTTTCCAACATTACCACATACCTCCTATTCACAGTACATAAATGTGCAGTGGAACATCAGTACAGCATGGCCCAAAATGTGAAAAAAAAAATGTCAACTTCATGAAGAAAGTAACATCAGTAATTTGTAGAACTATTTGTGTGTGTGTGTGTGTGTGTGTGTGCGTGTGTGTGTGTGTGTGATGGTCACCATCTAATGGCTGGTGGAGGTTCATAATTTTCTTCTCCATTTTCCTCTATTTGTGGTTTTTTCAAGTTCATCAAAAAGGCATTTGCTTGGCCATAATTACATTACAGTGACTGGCTAACAATCTGCAAGCTAAATAATCACACCTAACTGTAAACATCACATGATGTTTTTAACTCACTATTTATGACACACAATACAACATTTTTGTTTGGATGGGTCAACTATCAATAAGGACAGCATTGGCTCACCAGGGCCCAGCCTGGGCTTCACCACAGATAGTAGCATATCAGATACTTTTTAAACTTTAGATTACTGCAAAAATTACTTTTTCTTTCTTGACTTTCTCTGATGATACTTTAGATGAAACACTAAATACTTGCATCATTGTAAGTAGCTCCTTTTTTTCCAGCTCACTGGGTTGCACTGTCGCCTCACATCTCCAGGGTTGGGGGTTCAAGTCCCACTGCTGTTTGGCATCTTTAAAGATCTCATGCTCACTATTATCCCTCATTTCCCTCTGGAGTCTAAAGGCAGTTAAGTTAATTGCTGTATCTAAATAGCCCACAGGGTGTGTGTGTGTGTGTGAATGTGTGTGTGTGTGTGTGTGCTCCCTGCCTATTTATTCATTCAGCTTATGCTGGCTGTCACCATATTAATGCTGTAAATGCCATGGAAAACTAAAGGGCAGTAACTTAAAATGTTCCCTAGACTAATTTGCCATTATATTTCTGTACTGAAGCAAATGAACTTCCAGACCATCAGATGATTTAGACTGGAGCCAAAGGTTTAAAAAAAATTCAAATGTATAATGGGCGGATGGAAGAACAAAAGGAAGGAAATGGGTAGGGATGCTTTTTACAATTTCTTTTCACAATGTCTAGTTTGGAGGAGCAGGCAGCACTGTGGTGCAGTGGTTAGCACTGTTGCCTCACACCTCTGGCTCCATGTGTGTGAAGCTTGGATGTTCTCCCCGTGTGGTCGTGGGGTTTCCTAAGGGTACTCCAGAAACATGCTGAGGATTATAGGCATTACCAATTTGCTCCTGACTGGTGACTGGTGTGTGTGTGTGTGCTCTGTGATAAGTTTCTGCCCTATCCTAGGCCCATAGGCTCCAGACCCCCCATGACCCTGAATAGGACAAGCAGTTACAGAAAATGGATGGATGGGTAAATATGAGTTCAAGAAATATTTACTGTCTTTATGTTTAAAACAGATGCTTAAAAATGGGTTTGACTGTATAAACCCTGAACCCCAGGGACATTTTGCATGCCTGAAAATGAAATGTCACATGATACATTGTGAGGTAGCTTAAAATGTACTACCTGAGCTGCATTGTACCTCGCAAGCTCCTGTGACACTTAGTATCCGTATCTGACACACCCCGTCCCTTTAATATTAGCATAAAACAAAGTTCTGAAGATACCATATTTAAAAATAAGTTGTTTTGGATATATAGGACATTGGGTTTGGGAAAAAAGGAGACAACAGCACCCGGTCACCGTCACAAATATTAGCTGGGCTGATGCTTCAGAAATAAGAGGTCAGTACACGTAGGTCCACTTAACATATATAGTAGTGTCCATAGCTATTTATGTCCCTTCTGTTACGATGGCCTCCTTTTTGCGCTCTGGATTATCACCCAGTTTGACAGACGCATTGGACAGCACATAGGGACTTTGTATCTGTATTTCTTTTAATTATTACTATGCCATTACTCAATATAGTGACCACTTCACATTCAGGCTTCCTCCTGCAGCCCAAAAATATATGATTAGCTAAACTGGTGACTCTAAACTGAACTGATGCACCAAGACAACACAGGGCACAAGGCCAGGGTTATGACATATTGTATGGATAATTAGCCTAAGAGCACGACTCTGAATAGTGGTGGAGCAACATGGCGAGAACATGGGAGAGAGCTTAACATATCAGACAGAGTTATCACTCATAGACTGGATTTCTTTCATTCCCCTGTAGTTAACCATGAAAAATCATCTGTGTTTTTAGTGCAGTACAAGAAACTACACTGCTATAATACTTTGGTTCCTTTAAATTTTTGCCTGGGAGGCAAACTTTGAAAAATATTTTTCCATAGATTTTGCATTTGGCTTTTTCTTCTTTCTTACCATTATTTCTGGTTGTTGATTATGATTGTTGTTGAAAAGCTGTCAAGAATGATTCAAATTGCTTAGGAGGAATGGGACCAACATTTAACTTCGTTTGTCACTAAGAAGATTCATGCTGAGCAAACATTTCACTTCATGTGTCAGTCAAAATGGGTTTTGTGAATCTTAATGACCTACCATCCCCCAAAACATTTTAGTGATGCATCAGTGTTCTTATTCATTGATTGCCTGCATTGTGTGTGTGTTTACTACAGTCACTGCAGGTTCAATGTTGTCTGGTTCCTTCCAGAATGGTGATGCTCTTTGACTGAACAGCACCCACTGTATAGGATTTGGTTTATGCAGAGTTAATTTGTGTCAGGAGACTTGTTAGATGCTAAGTTTATATCCTAGGCATTCCAACTTCTGAAGTATTTCAGGACTTCATAACTAATCCGCTTTTATGTGCAGGGAATAATACAATGGGGACTGGTTTTCAGAGTTCTGATATTAATAGCATGTTTAAAATAGATACGGATGCCTGTGTAGATGTCTTTGAATGCATTTCATCTAAAAGCATTTTCACTGTTAAAACATTCAGCCTAACCAAATAATAATTTCTCTTGGAGTGAGTGTATAAACAACACATGTTCCTTCCTGTGATTTGTGTTCATGGGTAATCTTATTTTGGCTACAAGCACCTTGTTATATACATTACTTACTTTTATTGATTTCATAAGAAAATAAGAAATTTACAAACAAGAGGAGGCCATTCGGCCCATCAAGCTCATTTGGGGAGAAATCCACTAATAGCTCACAGATGTTAAAATCTTATTTAAAGGAACCCAAGGTTTTAGCTTGTACTACACAAGCAGGAAGACTATTCTATACTCTAACTACACACTCTGTAAAGAAGTGCTTTCTCAAATCCAGTTGTCTCCCACTAATTCCCACCTATGACCACGAGTTCTTCTATTTGAACTAATATTGAGGCGACTATTTAATCGAACATTAAGTAAACACTCAGCAACTCACCATATAAATTACATCTGGAAAAGGTAATTTAATAAAGATTAAAAGTGCTGGGTGTTAAGTTTCTGATATACTAATTAACTGTTTCTGCAAAGAGTATCAGCTGCAATAAACTTGAAATATCAAGGAGCAGATGTCCAAACTCGCCTCATAGACAATAGAGAGAATATGCAAATTTAAATTTAAACATAGACCCCTAGGTGGCAGTGCTGATTCAAGTACAAAGTAACAACAAAAGCCATCCATTTTGCAGTACTCCTTATCGAATACAGGGTCAAGGTGAACTTATCTAAGGAAGCAATGGTCCTGATTCAGAGAATTAAAGTACATTTCAGAGTACACTCCACTGACAATGGAGAGAAACCAACTTATTCCTTTGGACACTCCTTGTAGGAAGCCATGTAAAACCCACATGCACACAGCCAAGGCAGAAACTGGAGCCACAGTCCTGAAGGTGTGAGGCTACACTGCGACTGTCATTACAATGAGATCTTAAAATTATTTTCTGTGCATATGTTGCATATTTCTGTGCAGAATAGATGCCAACACTCTCAAACAGTATATGTAACTGTTACCTGTTAATTCATGATTTAATATTACATGTTTCTAGGTCAGCTGTTTATAGGACATGTGGTCAGTTGAATACATACCTATTTTAGTCCTATCTATTTTGAGAGTGTTAATTATATTTAACTGTATCTAGCTCATCCATCTTCTTTAACTGGGTATCCAGTGCAGGTTCTTATTGAAACTGGAGAGCAAAAAGTACAGGACACAAGGCAGAGTACACCCTGGACCCATAAAATATGAACACATGCACGCACACTCACACACTGAGTCAAGGCACGAATCAATATCACAGTCAGGCAGGTGTGAGGATAGTGTGGCCCACTGAGCCACTGCATATCCAGTACTAATACTGTACATTAACTACACAGCATTTATACTCCTTAAAATAATATCCTAGTAAAGAAGTGCAAATCCTCAGCTTCAGTTAGTGGGTACAATAACAAAGTTATCACAAACCAAAAGTTCCACAAGGCATGTATGTAAGTATCCAGCAGCTATAATGTAACTAAATGTTATAGATATATATATTTTTGGTTTGTGGTATTATTTTCGCACCCATAGCCCCCAGGATAAGCTCAGGTCCCTGTAATTAACCCTGAAAAGGACATTGGATGGATTTTTTGTTTGCACCAGACTGTGGATACAAATAGGTTTGGGACCAGTCTTCCACCACCGCAGACACATTCTCATTAGCATGACAGCTCAAAAAGTATTCCAAACTTTGCAGACACATTGTGAGAGTGGAGATCTAGAACTGATAACATTTTGAAACAGACCAGAAGTGAAAAAATTAAACAGCAGTGCATATTGATAGTAGTAGAGCAGGGCACTTTCAGATACTTGATCCCATAAGCACGATAACTCAAAAAGTATTTGCTGTATCTTTTACCAAGTCTGCAGAGGCATTATACAAGTGAGACAATGGAACTAATAAAATTTTGAGACAGAACACCCCAAGATTCACACCAACTAGTAATTTGCAAAGACAGGGGCAGTTGTGGAACTTGATTTGGTTAGCGTGACAACTCGAAAGCGTTTCAAGGATCTATCTCAAACTATGTAAATTCACTGTATGGGTGAAGATCGGGAAATGTTCAAATTTTGAGACAAATAGCAACAAACCTACAGCAGCAAAGGGTGACCTCATGAGATATTTGACCTTGTGAACATAATAACACAAGAAGCATTATGTGGTCAGATGGTCTCGGATTTGATCTTATTACCAAATTATATGGATGAGATGTACACCTGATTTCATTTTTAGACAGTTCCCCCCAAACCTGAAGCAGCAGCACCAAGTGGCAGCAAAGGACGGAAGGCAGCAGAAGGAATTTGATTTTGTGGACACAGTA
This sequence comes from Petrocephalus schoutedeni, assembly GCA_026780765.1. Classification (NCBI taxonomy): domain Eukaryota; kingdom Metazoa; phylum Chordata; class Actinopteri; order Osteoglossiformes; family Mormyridae; genus Petrocephalus; species Petrocephalus schoutedeni. The sequence goes on from JAODKL010000036.1 coordinate 22,030,604, forward strand.
AATATTGTATTCCATGGATCTTTTTCAGACTTCACATGAACATTGCATTGGCCAGTGGTCCTCAAAGTAAAGAGTGTAAAATAATTGGGAGGGGTAACAAGACGATTTTCTGATATGTTTAAAAAGCTTACAATTTTTATGTCTTAGTCTGGCAAATCAGTAACGGTCTGTTAGCTGGTCGACGTTAGCCGGATGCTGATTGACATTGTGAAGCTCAGAGGGTTAAGCTTCTCTATGCCTGTGATCAGTAGGCTGTTAGTTTAAATCCAGGCCTTGGCAGAATAAAGATATCTCTGTTGAGCCCCAGTGCATGAAATATTCGAGGGCCAGATTCTGTGATCAGAGTTCAAGATTTGGCCTCAACTTGCGTATATCTGAAAAATCAGTCTAAGATGGGATATGAAAAGAAGCATTCAGTTTTATTTGTATAGTGTATTTTCGCAACATTACATACTTTCAAAGAACTTTACACTGTCGCTGCCCAAAGCCCCCAGTGAGCAAGCCAGAGACGACAGTGGCAAGGAAAAACTCCCTAGAAGGAAGAAACCTTGGGAGGAGCCAGACCCAAAGGGGGAGCCCATCCTCCAGGGGCTGGCAGAAGAAGTGAAATCAACGAAGTCCTGATTTGTATGCTCCAAATTGTTGCATTCCAATATACATGTACTTGTACATGTGCAAATCGGAAGGAAAACAATTGTTCAATTTTCTTAAGGATGGGGGTGTGGGACGAGTAAGCATTACATGGGGGCGGGATGCATTGTTAAATTAAAATGCATGTTAGGTTATGCGTTTGTGTTCAGTTTTTTAGTATTCCTGTTTTAAAGGAAAGTCCTTAACAGGAACGGCCTGGCGACTCTGTGGATAGAGCTGTCACCTCAGCCCTCCTGGGCTGTGTGGGTGGAGTTTGCAGTCGCATGTTGGCTTCCTCCCACAGTCCACATGCTGCAGCTATGTCCCCAAACTGCCCGTTTTGCGATGGACTCACTTCCTACCAAGGTATTCCCCCACCTTGGGTGCCATGCTTTCTGGGATGGACTCCAGATTAGCCCTGTGGCCTGTACTGGAGAAACAGGTGGAATCTGGACGGGCACGTTTCCTGTGTGGGCAGCGTGGAGGCTGAGTGGGGGCACTGCTGCCTCCCACCTCCAAGGTTGGGGGCTCCCAGCACCACTCTGTGTGTATGGAGTCTGCCTGTTCGATCCCCTTTCAAGCAAGCTTCCACTTGGTACTCCATTTTTGCCCGCAATCCAAAGACATTCAGGCAGGCTGTTTGGCATCTATAACCTGCCCATTGCCTATATGTGTGCCCTGGGATATGCTGTCATTCCATTCAGGTTCTGCTGCAAGGAACAGACCTCAGCCCTTCAAACTTTAGGAAAGCAGTTGGAAGTTGGATAGACTTTTCTTCTTTTGCGCCATAAAAATTAAAACAAGCTACTTACGTATTTTAAATGATGCATATTCACTTTCATATATCATTTATTTATTGCTTTTGCTAAATGCAAATATACCAACAGATCATATTAATGCCAAATGCTTTCGTCAGAAGTGATTTTGTCATCTGACAGTGTATACATCAATCGAGCCATTGACAGTAAGCATCTATATTTATCCATTTGTCCTTTTAACAACCTTTGATAAAATTATCAAATTGGCAGATGTTGGCCACATATTTTTACATTCCCAACCAAGCTGCCAATGACATGAGATGTATTACATTATAATTTTAATTTTGTTTCCCAATGCTGATGTTCCTGTCAAATGCAATCCCTTTAAAGTGGAACGGGATCCAAACTGTGAGTCACAAACACATCACTGATTTTGGTTACAAAAAAGCAGGCATGCTGTTCAAGGATATCTTTCGAGACAAATCTTATGTTTGATTCTGCAATGTACGACGTTTCCCATGTTGCTTGGAATTTTAGGTAACTGATGTCAAAAAATAGGATCCCTGTCAATTGTACTCTTGCTCAGTACCACAAGAAAGTATTATTCTGAATTGTTAGAGGACATATTAGAAAAACATTTCATATATTCAAAGCAATACCTGTTAGAGATTTCACTTAAAGTATATATATGTGTGTGAATATAAAGTAAGTATATAAAGTATATATATATGTGTGTGTGTGTACAGTATGTGTGTGTATATGTCATATTCAGAATTCTTCATTGTACATATTCATTAATCCATATGCCATTGTGCATTATGCTTGCATTGGAGGTTAACAACCACATTTACATCTGCATGATGTCTTTATGTGTTTTGCACAGTGGATATTCAGAAGATGTGAAACAGCAAGCTTAACCAGCAAGTATCCCAAGGGTAAGAAATGGCCACTCCAAAGCAGATGGAGCAATGACAAGGCTCAAGAACAGCTTGAGTGACACACAGCAGATGGAAAGAAGAGAGTGAGGATCGGCCCGAGAGGCGTCCGGCTGTGGCCCAGGTAGAGAGTCGTCGGGTGTAAATGTCACAACAAAGAGGCTGCCTAGGATATCCCAGAGGCCCATCCAACTGTTACATGGTGTAAGAAGCCAAAAACCATATTAGAGGGACTGAAGCATGGATTTCTAGACACATTTATCAAGGTAAATGGATTCAGAGTGGCAAGACACTGAGCAGAGAGGCAGTGACAGTTCACCAAAGCCATTGTGGCTGCAAGTTCTGCTTTCAAAGGTCTGCACGAGGCAGAAATATTTAATCCTCTGCCTATGATTAAATTTAACAGTACGTTACTCAGGCTGACCTCAAGATTCACTTCCCGGGGATCTGTTTTCCGGGTAACCGCTATGCTGCTCTACGATGTTTGTAGGGAGCGCAGACACTTTATGGCTCAGTAAGCACGTCCACTGCAACAGCGCATCTTGTCATTGTCTTCAACTGCACACAACGGTTTCTGGAATAAAAACAAATTGTCCATATTCAGGAAGTGCATGTAGGAGATGTTTCCTTAGTTTCCTGATTTCATTTTTTTTTCTAAGAGGACAGGCTTGGCAACGTGTTTTTCATATATACTGTATAGTACAATACCTTTATTTATAATACATCCACGTGCTTTATAGTGATATCACAACAATATTTTTCAAGACCCAATTTACAATGGATTGTCCATTTTTGAGTACTGCACTGCAATAATTTAAGTCATGTCTGTGCTTCGTGAAGGGGCAAGTCTTTGATGCGGTGATGCTCCTGAATCACAAAAGATACAGACAGCTTTCTGACACCAGTTGAAATCACAAGCGGGGTGAGGCTTCATCTCTTTGCTTAAATTTTTCGTGGGGATAAAGGGCATCTTTTCATGGATACGTGGGGTTATGGGTGCCTTTTATGGCTGCTCTGTGGGAAAAACTAAAAACTCCTTTGATCCGGATTTCCACTTTTCCATTACTTAGTTATTTCAGCCCAGATGGGAAAAACATTTTGAGATAAAACAGCAATAACATTGCAGAAATGGACCAAAGGCCAACAGATGGTTGCTTCCTGTTGGCTTTGTGATGTTCGCTCCTTCTTTGATTGAATTGTGGTTCAGTTCTGGCTTCGTTGGCTTCTGTTAGATCTTATCCTATTTGTTAGTGCAATATTGTTATCCCTCCTTTACATGATTTTGTAGAATTCTTGATTACAGCAGATTGGACTGATACTTCTGTTTTGTATTTTCACCAGCTCTTTATAATTCATTCCATTTTTCAATGCAACCAGGAATACCCACAATTTTAGGGAATTTTAAAAACAAGCCTCATCCAACAATCCCAGCATGTCCCAATTAGATGCTGATTCACCCCATCTTATGCAAAATGCTCCATTCAAGCATGCTTTGCGTGCTTACTGCAACCAGTTTGTCTTTTTATGCTGTCCAGCTAAGCTGCAGTGGAATGATATTACCATGCCAGTTTCAGGATTATGTAAGCTAACTGTCACTTCCTGTTTGGAGCTGTAGCTCCAGCCAATATCATCAATTCTACATAAGCATGCAAGTGTTTCTCATTCAGCATCTCCTTTTTCATTATTCACACGCCTACCCTCCATAAAGGTAGCAATTTTGATTAAAATGTTGGTTATTGATACCAATGGCGCAGTTCATAAGTTAGGGACATGCTTAATGGTCCATTTGGCTAGGCCATACTACCTTTGTAATGTTGGTTACCTGGAAGTCAACCCCTAACTTTCAGATAGAAATTGGGACAGATTTGTAAGTTTTTGGGAGCATCTTAAATATAATGACTGAGAAAAATGAATCGTCTTCATATTGGGGTTGTGCATAAGAGACGAAAAAAATGTCCTCTTTTGAGTGGCCATTATAATCAGAAGGTTTTTCATGATAATCAGGATCTTTTTCAACATCATCCTCTATTGCTGAGACTTTCTGCTCTGCACCAGAGAAGCCAAAGAGGTGTGACTGAAGCGCACAGGCTGACAGTCTGCTGCTTATTTTTAATGTCTGCAGTGAAATTGCTGTGCTGAGAGATGAAAGGGCCTGGGCAACTTCTGCCCTCCAACAAATGATCCCTTCCCCACCCAGGAAAGACCTGCTAACTGTAACAGCTTTGGGAGTGCCAGCAGGTCTAGAAGTAAAAATTTCCAAGGGAAAGTCATCACACATCAGGGCTCTAAGACATCTAAGACATCTATGAGCATTTTGGAGAAAATAAATATTTAGAAAACAGCTGACACCATAAAGCAGGTAGCCTTGCCATCACTGAATAGGGCCCATAATACAGCTAAGTCATAGAGAGTATATGTCATCACTTTCCCGCCAGAACACGCCCCCTCAGATGGACTGAGAGGCAAAACATGCTGCAGCGTGGCTGATTTTAGTTGGCGATACTGCAGAACCAATGACTATCTGCTTAAATTAATAACAGTTGTACTCATCAGAGATTTGAACAACTTACCAAAGGACCACTGGACCATGGACACCTATATATGGCCAACAATCAGGTTTCCTGACAACTGATGTTTTGAACTTTTTAAGCTGTCTAGCTAACCGTCTGACTGGCTTTATCTTGGCTAGCTAACACTATCAAACCTTCCCCCACTTTGTCCGTATAACACAACACTCATCAACACGGATGTTTCAATAAATGCTGACACAAACTTAAGTTACACAGAATATAAACGAATGATGCAAAATATGTGACTGATTAGCAGTCGATGCAGTCGATGATATTTTGACACAAAATGACAATTTTCGGGGCCTGAGATCCAGTTTTTATGTTTTACACAATCTATAAAATGTCAGGCATGTTTTCTTCATTCACTGGGATGTACGATCAATTGCACAACAGCTCGTTCCTATTTTACATCTGTTTTAGTAGCATCCAAGCTAAACATTAACGCTGCCAGTCAGTCTTTCTGCCACACAGTGGGTGTAACGGCAGTGACTCCGCCTACTGTGATGTCATGTGCATGTCCTCTATAGCCATCCATCCATTATCTCCACTACTTATAGAGTACAGGGGTGCTCTAGGGGAAGGGGACACATTGGAAAGGATTCCAGTCCATCACAGAGTGCAAGCATTTTCACCGTTTGGGCAGTTTAGAGATGCCAGGTCACCAAAATGCATATTTTTGGCCTACAGGAGAAAAACCAGAGAACCTGTGGGAATGTATTCAGACCACACTATCATAGATTAAACTCCATGATACATCTGCACACAATACACCATCCTAAATCACGGCTTATAAATACACTATTAAAAAACAGGTCGGTACAAGTTTTAAATAAATTTATGGCGAAACCTCAAACACATGAACAAAGAAATTCTCCCATATTTATTTATTATGAGTTTCAATTGTTTGGTATACAAAATGCAAAACTGAATCCATTCATCCATTTTCTGCAACCGCTTATCCTTCTGGGAGGGTCTGGAGCCTATCCCAGTAGTTACAGGTACGAGGCAGGGAACAACCCAGGGTGGGGGGCCAGCCCATTGCTTGGTACACTCACACACCAGACACCCATATATGCACACCTATGGGCAATTTAGTAACTCCTTAGCATGTTTTCGGACTGTGGGAGAAAACCAGAGCACCTGGAGGAAACCCATGCTGCCCACTAAACTGACTCAAAGAGGGAAATAAAAATATTCTGCAAATGAATATTGATTTGTTTTATTTTAATGTTGTATTAACAACCTCAGATCATTTTTGGGATGAAGACCAGAATTTCTGTTCAACTAAATAAAAAAATTGTCAGACCTATGAATATCATTTCATATGGTACTTGATCCACCTATCTACTTTCTTATAGTATACAGACCACCTGGGCCATACACCCCATTTCTGACTGAATTTGGG
>JAODKL010000036.1:22055494-22071104 GCA_026780765.1 Petrocephalus schoutedeni
CGATGGGCTGGCCCCCCATCCTGGGTTGTTCCCTGCCTCATGCCCATTGCTTCCGGGATAGGCTCCGGACCCCCCGCAACCCTGAACAGGATGAGCGGGTTGGAAGATGGATGGATGGATGGATGATTCACCCAGTGTTACGAATATTCCATTTCGGAGTCGGGTCATTTTCTGTAGCAATTGTGTTCTTATACTCAATATCTTTTATTTAATATCAGTAAATGTGCGACTAAGGCAAATACATAACATTCAAATGATTCTGGGAAGAAACACAATAGCTTAGTGGCATTGAGGATTTAACTTTTATGCTCTGTGGCAGTTTTCGGGGCAGAGATCTCGAATGCAGGGCAGCACAAAGACAGTGGGCAGCGGTGTTCAAACACACAAAATGAATTTGTTATTCAAAACCAGATCATACAATGGTAAAAGGGCCCCTTAAGAAAAGCAACCACAGGTACACTAGAAAAAAGCAACCCAAAATAAGTTTAAGAAGAGCAAAGAACCAAAATAACTAAATGAATACAGAAGTAGATGTGAACACATCACCCTAATCCTCTCTGCTGACTGTATAAGATCAGGCAATTGGGCTAGCTAGACAAATCTAGTTTTAATGGTCACATTTACCTTTAGTCATCAGGGTGGTGATCACTTACTACAGTCTTACAATACATCACAAAATTCAGCTTGAAGCCTTTGTATTGATAAGATTTGTATGATAATATGTTGTCCAATATGGTGAAGGAAAAAAATCCACTAAACAAAGACTACTGATAATGAATTAAGGTTACAATTAAGTTAACTAAAGTGAACTAAGTGACGTTAACTAAGTGAACAGTTTAGCGCTGCAAACTCATATGTCCAGGGATGGAGGTTCAGATGCTGGCTGTAGCTCTGTGTGTCTTCCCTGTGTGCTTATGTGGCTTCCCTCTGGGTAATCTGGCATCCTCCTACAGTCATAAAATGTGAAGTGCTGTTTCTATCCACGGTGTCTCCTGGCTTGTTTCCCATGTTTGTGGGATAGACTCCAGGCTCACCACAAACCAGATGCAAATTTGTTAACCTTTGCAGTTATGTCTGCAAACTGTAAAAAATAAGGCAGGAAACCATCCGCCCATAACTGCTTATTCACTGAAGAGTAACGGTAAGAATACATTGAACAATGCAAAAACAGCAGCTCCCCTAAGCGCATGTTTTCAGGCTGAAAGGAAACATTCAGAGACTTACTCACAGCAAATGATGATTGTTCAACCAGGTATTTAATAAAAAAAGTGATAAGTCAAGATTTCTTTTTTGTAAGATATATGATTCTGGGAGGAATGGAAGCTCATTACTGCCTAACTCCTCCGGGGTTGGGGGTTTGAATCCAGCTTATGTTGTGGATGTTTGTGCAATTCTCCACTTCTTCCTAGCTCAATCTTGGTTTGCTCCTGCAATCTCAGGACATGCCATTAAGCTAGCTGGCACCTCATCATTTCTTGTTATGTACATGTATGCCCCCCGGTATGGACTGTCACAATGCCAAGCGTCAGGTGGAGTGGTGTAAAGCACACCACCACTGGACACTGGAGCAGTGGAAATGTTTTCTGTGGAGGACAAACCACGCTTCTGTGTCGCTACTCTGACGAGTCTGAGTTTGGCCAGGAGAACGTTACCTGCCTGACTGCATTTTGCCAACTGTAAAGACTGATGGAGGAGGGATAATGGTGTGGGGTTGTTCGTCAGCCGTTGAGCTAAGCCCCTTAATTCCAGTGAAGGGATCTCTTAATGGTTCAGCATACCAAGACATTTTGGAAACTTCTATGCTTCCAACTTTGTGAGAACAGTTTGGGGAAGGCCCTTATCTGTTTGTGCCCCAGTACATAAAGCAAGGTCCATAAAGACATGGTTGAGTGAGTTTGGTTTGGAAGAACTTAACTGGCCCACCCTGACCTCAGCCCCATGGAATACCTTTGGGATGAACTAGAATGGAGATTGAGAGCCAGGCCTTCACTTTGATCATCAGTGCTTGACCTCACAAATGCTCTTCTAAATGAATGAGCAACAATTCCCATAGACACACTCCAAAATCTTATAGTGGAATGTCTTCCCATAAGAGTGGTACCTGTTATAGCTGCAAAGGGGGGACCAACTCCTGGATTTAAAATGGAATGTCATAAACGTTTGTGTACTGTATGTGTAATGGAAAGGTGTCCTGATACTTTTGTCTATATGGTGTATTATCATCTGTATAAACACTATGAAAGCACAAATTTAATACATGCTGAATGAACTACAATAGCACTTGTAACTGTATGGCAATTATATACATTATTTCCAAAAACCTTTTCATTATTCCTTACTAGTTGGCCTCCTTTAGCTTGAGTCAGACACCGGTTATACTGGAGGCAACAGGAGATGGTTTGACTTTCCATTGCCCGTGCAATGGAATTATTTATACACATACCTCGGGTGAACCGCAAAACGTATGAAGGGTAGAAGGAAGAGACCCCACTTAAAATAACCCATTTTCATTACAATGTCCATGTTACAAAAAAAATGATTAGAATTCAGTCCACTGGCTCAGAAAACGCCGCTTGCAGTCCATCAGTCACCTATTAAATTAGACGCCTGTTTCCATTGTTGATCATGTAAAGTCATTTAATAGGACTGACTCACACTCTGATGCAGCATCTTCTTAATCCACTGCAAAATCCGATAGAAGAATGTTCAGTAGACTGAGCAGACATACTGCTAACGCGGATCACGGCACGTGTTTGTAAGCAAGCAACTTAATTTTTTTTATACAATAGAACAGGAATTCAAATATGCTGATCCTTGAACGTACTTAAAAAATTGAAGCAATACTTTGTGTCAAGGTTGCCTAGAGCAGTTTTTACTTGTCAGTGCATGATTTCACTTGAGAGAAATTACATGCTAAATTCAAGCCAAAAAATTGCTGAACGCCTTTTTTGTGTGGGAGATGCCTACAATTCCGTCTGTGCTGGTTGTCATTAATAATTGTCTTTGTACAACGACTGCCAAATGTGGTATTTTGCTGGCCCTTCTTACCAGCATCTTCATTGATTACTTTAGTTGTTGGGACTTCATTGTAACAGATAATGAGCGTTCTGTATGTGGAAATTATATAGAATCACCAACATTTATTCCTTAAGATTCAAGATTCTTTAATTGTCACATGCACAGTTTGTACAAAGTTAAACACACAGTGAAATGCATCCTGAACCGCTCTTTTGTGGACACAAATTCCTTAGAGTAACCCTTGACCTGCAATTTTATATAAGTCAAAGCTACCAGCTCCATTTACTGTATTCTTTGAATGTGCTGAAGTTGAATAGACGCAATATGTGTGTGATGCTTTCATTTCATAAATTTGACATGAACGCCACATAGCAATTAAATTCAATTTAGAATTATTATTATTATTATTAATACTATTAGTCTAGTGCATTATGTGGATTAAAATGCGGCACCTAAAGCAACAAGAAAACGTCTCCCATGGAAACAGTACCTTTATTCCAGGCGCAGCAAGCATTTTTCATCTATCTGTGTCGACCGCACAAATTGGAAATTAATTTTCCCTTGGACATCAAGCCACCAGCAATACCTGATGCTTTATGTAATCGACTAACACAATAAAATATTCACGAGAGAATAAAAACCTTAACAGTATCGGGAAAAGGTGGATCCAGAAAACATACCCCGATAAAAATCAATACGTTCGGAATGAATGTCAGAACAGGAAACCAATTTCGCTCGCTTTCTGTTTAGATGTTTTTTTTATATTATTATTTTATTATTTTTTTCTGCCTTTTCTCTAGAATGCCCCAGCAGTCGGATTTTTGCCACTGCAGCTCGGCAGAGGGTGTAAGATCTTCCACTGAGCAGCCCGGCAGAACAAGCGGAGCCTCTTAGTAACCCCGTTTGCAATTCGAAAACACAGTAAGGCAGGAGTGTAGACGGTGTAAAAGAGCTGGGAAGGACGAGTGGATTGCGGAAATCTTCCAGTCCGTTGACATCGCCTGTAAATGTCGGTGCCTGGGCGTGATTTTGGAAGCACAGGAGAAAGGGACGGCGCGGCAGAAAGCGATGCACTGCGAAGAAAAGCACGGATTTATAAAAAAATGCAAGGTCAGTCATTATTGAACTAAAAGCACAATGTGCCGCTTGATGTTGTGCCATGTTGTTTTTCATTCGTTTAAAAGATGTGCCGGAGTTTCCCATTAGAAGATTGCGTTTACTGTAAAGAATTTGGTGGGCAGTTAACAGTACTGGTCTGGATATATACAAGGCGAAATAGGAATGAGCGAAAACAGTGACTGCTTGCCTCTTTCTCCTGTGGATGCTTTTAAATTCCCAAGCCGATTTGTTCATTCGTTAATTGCATTCATGTCTTGAAATCGGGAATGAATTGTGGTAAAAAATGTTGCTTTGGATTTTGTTACTGAAGGCGGCTCTTTGTGTTGCTAGTGGAAATATTACAAGGGACATTTGTAAAGAGCAGATATGCTCCTGTAATGATATAGAAGGAGATCTGCATATCGACTGCGAAAAAAGGAGCTTTTCTAACCTGCATCATTTGGCCGGTCCAAGTTCGCAATTTTATCACTTATTACTGCACGGGAATTCCTTGTCCAGACTATTTCCCAATGAGTTCGCTAACTTCTACAATGCCGTTAGCTTGCATTTGGAAAACAATGGTTTGCACGACATCGTTCCCGGAGCTTTTTTGGGGCTGCAGCTTGTCAAACGACTACACATAAATAACAACAAGATACGATCTTTCAAAAAGAACACGTTTTTGGGCTTGGACGACCTGGAATATTTGCAAGCCGATTTCAATCTTCTTCGCGATATCGAGCCGACTGTGTTTAGGGACTTGAATAAACTTGAGGTTCTGATTCTGAACGATAACCTCATCAGCACGCTTCCCATTAGCGTGTTTCAGAATGTGCCCATAACTCACCTAGACCTGCGTGGAAATCGAATTAAAACGCTTCCATATGAGGGGGTCCTTGAACAAATCCCGGGCATCGCCGAGGTTTTATTGGAGGATAACCCCTGGGACTGCAACTGCGATCTCATTCCCCTGAAGGAATGGCTGGAAAATATACCACGCAATGCCTTGATCGGAAGGGTGGTTTGCGAAGCCCCGACTAGGCTACAGGGAAACGACTTAAACGAGACGTCGGAGACGGACCTGTGCCCTTCAACGCTCGATGTGGACTCCAGTTTGGCAGCACCCCCGACGCAGCAATCTGGACCCAATTCAACGCCCATTAGAATAAACGGCGAAGCCGAGAGCCCAACTGCCGCGTCCAAGCATAAGAGGCGCTCGAAATCACGGGAAAACTGGCAAATCAAAACCAAACCCACTGCCTTGGCCACTGTAAACTTGAGAACTGAGCAGATACTCAACGCATCGTGCCCGGTCTCCTGTAGCTGCAGGCTGCCCGAGTCCAGACAGGGGCTGAAGGTGAACTGCGAGGGGAAGCGCATCGAACGGCTGAATAACCTGAAGCCCAAACCCCAAAACGTCGAGGAGTTAAATCTGAGAGACAACAGCATCCACTCTGTTAAAAAGAACTTCTTCAACGATCATAGAAATCTGATCCTTCTCGATTTGGGGGGAAACAACCTACGAGTAATTGAAAACGGCACCTTTCAGAATCTCGGCGCATTAAGATGGCTGTATATGGACAAGAACTACCTGGATACCCTCGGTACGGAAATGTTCGTTGGACTGCAAAATCTGGAATATCTGAGTCTGGAATATAACGAAATACAACTTGTAATGGCAGGGACCTTCAATCCCATGCCAAATCTAAGGGTCCTATTCCTCAACAATAACTTATTAAAATCGTTGCCCGTGGATATTTTTAATGGGGTCTCTTTGTCACGAATCAGTCTGCACAACAATTATTTTACATTCCTTCCGGTTGCCGGCGTTTTAGATCAGCTCACGTCAGTCATACAGATCGACCTGCACGGCAATCCCTGGGACTGCTCCTGCAACATTGTTGCATTCAAACAATGGGCCGAGAAGATAGGCTCGGACGTCATCGCCAGTGATCTCAAATGCGAGTCGCCAGAAGAGTTCTGGAAAAAGGACTTCCGACAGCTGCGAAACGATCTGCTGTGCCCGCAACTTTACGACAAATCGCCGTCTGCATCCTTAGGCAGAAACAGCACTTTCTCCGCAGATACTGCGACACGCTCCAACTCGTACCTGGAGCCCAGCAGAGTCTCCATCTCGGTTTTAGTCCCCGGACTCTTGCTTGTTTTTGTCACGTCTGCCTTCACGGTTGTGGGGATGCTCGTCTTTATCTTGCGGAACCGCAAGCGATCAAAGCGAAGAGACGGAAACTCCTCGGCGTCCGAGATCAATTCTTTGCAGACTGTATGCGACTCATCGTACTGGCATAACGGGCCTTACCGCACAGATGGATCGCATAGGGGGTTTGACTGCGCTTCCCACCCGCTCTCCGACTAGTGATAAGACTGAGGATGCATTAAGAGAAAGGAAAAGAAAAAAAACAAACAGCTCTCTGTGATGTTCGTGCAGACAACTGATCACTGATGTTAAAATATTCCCTATGTCGGATATATTGTATTTACGTTCGCTTCTGCAGACTATTGTCTGTGAATATCTGTTAATGAGCCAACTGTACTATATGTAGCCATTGACACTATACAATGCAGATAGTGGCCATCAGACTGAACATCTGAGAAAGGAAGTCGGTCAGAAAAAGCTGCACGGGCGCATGAATGTAATGTACATAAACTGCTGTATCATACATGCATGAACCGCAAAGTCTCAACACACCAATGAGGTCCGTAATAATGGCAAAAGCATTCGACCCGTTCTTTAATGTTATATAATATATACACAAAATACATAAATATATTAAAAGTGCCATTTCTCTATTTTTTTGTGAATATTCTGTAACTATTTGTATTTGATGTTTTAAACTGTTAACAAAACAAAGATAGACTACTGGGAAAAAATCTAAATGTTTTGCATGTTTTTTTTAATTATTTTTAGGCCTATTATTTATTATTTTACTTTTTATTAGTTGTCATTTGCTACCTGGATTATTTATATATAGATCAAACCTTAGATATGTGCCAAATCATCTCCTTATGAATGTTAAATGTGTTCTCCTTAGTAGTAAATTTCTCAAGTGGTACATTTTCAGAGATACGGGTGCAAATTAGCATGACCGATTAACACGCTCACTCGCTTATTCTGCAAAGGCAATCATAGACGAATGCTCTGTGACAACGTGTTAATAGGTTCACTTCGGGGCAATCCCGAGCTACATATCTGAGGGTTTTATAATGGCATATTTTTTCAAAATAAAACTTTGAAACTACAAGACTGTCTCCGAATATATGAAATTATGTGAACATAATTATCACACGACACAAAAGTAATATTACCCGCATCTGTTGTAAACTTTTCTCAGGCATTTGCTTGCGTTCAAGTCAGGAGAAATTGCGACGGAATTGCAGCAATCTAGGCCGATGTAAAATAATTACAGCTCTATTATTACATGTGTTTGTTGACAGTCTTATTACAAGCCGTTGGCAGGTATTACAATCAATATTTGGCTAACTGAGCTGGTGGGGTCGCTGTTGCTTCTCCACCAGTGAAGAAAGATAGAATAAAGGCCAGAATCAATCTATTGCGTTTTGCTTTTCGCAGAAATTTAAATTTAAAATGATGAAATGATGTCATGGTTAAGGTGATGATATAGGTCTACACTATGTTTCTGCTCTACATGAACATTTACTGACAGTCTAATGCTTGCTAGCTGCAGGAATAGAAGCAATTTCTCATACAGTTATGGATTGTGTAGCACAGTATATGTAAAAATGTCAGCTTTTACTTTTATTGCTTATTTTGGCTGATTTGTATAGTTGCATGCATGCATAAAATTATCATTTTAGAGTTTAAGTATTTTCAGAAAAGTGACTTTTAGAGATGGAAATGGATAAAACCAGTCAATAATAAAACCAAAATAGAGATGGATAAAACCAGTCAATAATCATAAAACAAAATCTCATGATTTAATATTTTTGAAAGTCGCCTCTTTATCATTATTGCTATGATTATTATTATTAATTTGAATGAACGGCCAACATTGCCTTTTTCGAATCTGATATAAGCCCATATATGCTGTCCACATACTTAGGCTTTCCTGTATTGGCAACAACCATCAGACGTCTCTCGCCAGACACCTTCCTCAGTGTCATGTTGTCTCCATGCAGTAGGCAAAGTATCTGGTCCGCTGCCTTGATGCGGCCAGCAAAGCACTTCACTTTCCTCCCAGTAGCTTTGGAGGAATGTAGTGTCAATTGGGGCATTGTGAGGATTCTGAGATTATGATGGAGTTGTGACTCCTGCATCTGAGTATTTCGAATGCTGTAATGAATTTTCCACACCATGTTTTCCAGTGAGCTTCCCTTGCCCTGCTAGTGCAGACATTCCTTCCGATTATCCATTTATTCTCTTGACTGCACTCAATGTACATGTTTTTTTTAACACACATTATCATCCTTTTAGGTGTTTAGCATGTTTACAACATGTACAATAACATGTTTCTATCATATTGTGAGGGCCCCACAATGTAATATAAACATAAACACACACGTATACACACATACACATTTATACCATTTTTCAGGTCCCCCCAAAGATCTGTGACTGCAATCAAAAAAATTTAAATGCTAAAAGTCTTGTACTTTGTTTGGTTATGTATGGTTAAGATTAGGGCTAGGCTTGTCGTGTTAGGATTAGAGTTTTCCCCATAGAAATAAATGAAGAGTCCCCACAAAGATATAAATAGAAACGTGTGTGTGTGAGTGTGCGTGTGCGCGCATGTGTGTATTTATTAGTATGTCCTTTAGACTTTAGGCTGTTTTATCTTGAGGGTGAAAATATGTCAGATTGGCTACTCCTAAAAAGTAATTAAGCTTTTGTTTACACAATGAAGTGATCGATGCTTTGACCCCTCAGGTTCTTGTTTGTTGTTCCATGGCTGATTGGTGAAAATGTCGTAGAAAAGAAGAAAAGCAAATAAATAAACCAGCCATCTAAAATTTACTGAAATGTTTGTGGAGATGGGAAAAATGCTGGGAGCAATATGGATTAATTATTCTCATCATCTGAGACAAGTTATTAATGCCTGTCAAGATAGGATGGGTATTGATTTTTTGTGGCAATTATTTTAAATTGGGTCAAAGAATAAAGACTCACTGTAGGCTTTGAGAGACTTGCAGTCAATTGATGGAGCCGATGTGAGCTGTTTGGCTGCTTATTTCGCTCTGGTGTTTTCATATGTACCAGCATCCCTTTCTCACGTTGCAGATGTCTTGATAAGCAAACACAGAAGACAGGGGGGATGAGAAAAGATGTCAGGTGTGTCAGTTCCATCTTAAAGATGTATATCTAACCCCAGACAGGTGATATAATTGTTGTATCTGAAATGTTTAGATACAGAACATGAAAATGTTGAAAAGTTAAGTTATTTTGAATAAAATTCAAATGTAATATAGAAACATAATATTAAAAAAATAATATATATATAGAGAGAGAGAGAGAGAGTATACTATATGCACATATATATATATATATATATATATATACACACACATATACATAACCGAAACGCCACATGAAAGACAACGTTAACTTTGAAGTGACTTAATCACAATTACAAATGCAGCTGCAAAGGTGAGTCATATTAGGTTTAAAGCTAATTAGCAGAATGTGTCATCTTTAAAAGAGGTTTGAGAAACAGCACTTTGATATGTGAATTTTCAGAGCAACTACCAGTTCTGAAGTAGCCAAGGATTCGGTGTCTGATTTTCAGGTGCTTTAGTGAGGACTGGAGGCATCAGAAATGACCTCAGCACAGAATCAACCATCTCGGGGAAGTTATTAGATTCAATGATTGCTCTGCATGGTCATATAACAGCCAGTGAATACAAGGCCGTTCCCTTATGGTGTAACCATGTTCCAAGAGGTTCATACCCTCATACCCACACTTCTAAAAATATTCAGGAGTGGTTTTATGAACACCGGAATGAACACCATTCAGACACCGTCCGTGACCTTGCCAATCACCACGTCTAAGCGCCACTGAACATTTATGGGAACTTATGGAGCAGGAAGTGAAAAATACAATTCCATCTCCTTCATCCCTGAGTGAAGTGGAGGATTTTCTTCCAGTATCCCCCTGCATACTCTTCAGAACTTGACTGCACTCCAAGCTGGACTGAAGCTATTCTTAAGGCAAAGGGTGGCAACACTCTTTATTGGGTCTGTCATATTATTATATTATTGGGTGTGGGGCTGCAAAAAACAATTATTTTGATACATTGATGTGATCCAGTGATCAATGCTTCGATTAGCTGAGCCAAAGCACAGGGTTTACAGAAAAGTACCAATGCTCTAGTTTGCACAGTGTAGAGAATCTGGATTTAAATGGCAAAATGGCTTAGAGACAAAGATCAGGTACCTCTGCCATATTTAGCTTGTTAGCGCATTTGATGCCATTTTTCGAAAGCAGAGCTACCCTGGCATTTTGAAAACTTACTGATAGAATTCGGCATGTGTGTACGCATGCGCCGACCACGACCATCTGCACCCATGGACAAATGGAATTTACAAACAAGAGTCCACATTTACAGCCAAGTACAGACCATAACGGATTGCAGAAAAGCAAAATATGAATTAGGCCTAATACGTCAATATTAGCGTGCTTAAAAATAAGCTGTTTTGTGAATGCTCATATTGCTGGCTCCACAGTGAGGTTTGCAATTACTGATGTAATAACTGATGTTGCAGAAGTTGGATCGGTTGCACAGGGAAGAACGTGCGGCTCTTTTCTCACTTGACATGTGGTATGTCTTTTCATATTTGCTGCTTTGTGATCCCCCTGGCACAGCGCTGTCTCCACAATGCCCTTGCGCCGATGTATACGGAGACCCGCCATGCATGGCTGCCCTGTTGTCACCCATCGCAGCGAGTTCTAGCCATGGGACATGTGACGATCCGGCGTCTAACTGTTTACGAGCCTCCTGCCACCTTGGCTGCTTCGCGGCTAACTGTTGCTGCTCTCAGCAGCGTGCCTGTTTTAATGTAATCACCATCTGCTGAAGGGAAAAATTTCCCAAATAGACACCTCCTGTGCTAATTACTGAGTTAATATACCACATTATCTAAAAAAAAAAACTTTATTATAATTACCTTCCTAATTCCAGGGAAATTTTATTTAGAAAATCTATCTGGTTTGCTGGGTCGGCCCTAGGCGATGTGGCGCCCTAGGCGAGTCCCCCCACTGGCGCCCCCTGTCCAAGGCAGGGTGAAATTGGCAGGCGGTATTGTCGGTGCCCTTTAAGAAAATGGCAGCCTTGCAGCTGCTTATGTCATTTATAGGACTGACAGGCCCTTGTATAAATTGTGATGTACTTGAATGAATCACCTGGATTCAACTGACTCTAATGATCCATTAAGAAACCATATATAGTTAGTGTGACTAAGTGAAAAATATTCTTCTATTCAATGTACTGGCAGTAGGGTTTGTGGGGTGGAGAACTGGCCTTAAGGAAAGTTATTCAGCACTCTGTGTCCCATAGGCACCCAGCCATTAGTAAGAGTTGCTATATGGTGGCTATGTAACAGGATACTTTCTGAGTATCCCACCACTCTCTTCCACAAACCATGAATGTAGCATAGTGGGGAACAAACCTGTCTCATATGTATTATATATGGAATCTTCATTAATGTAAGCTTTACAACTATGTTTTTGTTTATCATTGGTACTGAATTTTATTCAGAAATGTGTTACACATATTTTTACACTTGGGAAAGAAAGTGAAGAAATACTTTTACTTCTCTCTGCTTATCATAATTTATGTTTTTTTTTTTTTTTTTATTTAAGACAGAGATAATGATGGACCATTCCAGGGATTTAGCAAAGTTAAGTGGTCAACAGTAATGTACTTATATTCATATGATTTGGATATAATTGATAATATGTCATTCCTATACCCTGTGTGCAGAATTATTAGGCAAAAGTGTATTTCACAGTTATACCCCGCCTTAGGTCATTAATTGGTTCCGAGAGCCTCGTTGTAAGCCGAGTTTTGACGTAACCTGAAAATAATGCCTTAAAAATGCCTGACGTAGACGCAGTCATTTCCATTGACTTAAATGCACCTTTAATTCATGATAAAAGTCAGTCACTTTGCAGTCTTAAAAGTCAACGTTCCCATAGTACATATTTCAGTGTTTTATTGTTTATTTTAACACATTTTAAAATAAGTTTTTATTCTTCTAGTATTGCTAATTTCTACAGACAAGCAACATAAAGTCATAAAGTATATTTGTATCTTTTGTTCTGAACAATAATTTGAATTGATGAATCTCTAATTAAGAATGTGCTGTTTAAAAACAGAGTATGTTCAGTATTTGGTCTGAGTGCTTTCTGTTTGGAAAACAAAATGGGAAAATACTTTCCTCTTCAGAATTATTAAGCAAATTATTATTACTATTAAGAATGGGCCAAAAAAGTACCTTACAGAGAGCAAAAAAAAAATTGCAAAGTGCCAGTCAGAGGGAGGCAAAGCAATCCAAATTGCTAAACCCTTAAAATGTGATTACAGTATAATCGAGTGTTTTGTGGCCAACAGACAAAGAGGATAGAAGAAGCATTTACAGAGAAGAAGACACAAATGAACTGCCAATGATTTGTGTCAAATTAAAGGGGAGACTTCCAGAAACCCTTTAGAATCAAGTGCCACCATTTTTCAAAACTGCAATCTGAATTGAATCTCAAAGTACTAGGTGCAGTGTGTGTCACGATCTGTCCATGTGTTCCTGTTGTGCCACGCCCCTTGTTACCCACGTGAGAATGTTCCCCGATTGTTTTCTTGATTGTTCCCAGCTGCCCCGTGTTCCGTCCGTGATGTCTCGTGTATTTAGTTTGCCCATGTTTAGTCCCCAGTGTCGGTTGTTGTATGTAATTGTGATGCTAGTCACCTTACATCGGTTTACGGTCTCTGTTAGTTGTTCCTGTGTTCCTTCGGAATAAAACATCTGTTTACGAACCGCCTGCATCATGGGTCGTCGATCGAGGCGCAACCGTGACAAGCCGGCTAAATAAACTCATTTTAAAAGCTGGACAAATCATCGGACAAAACCTGGTGATGTTTGAGTCAGTGCGGGACAGGAGGGTACTGAACAAACTGCTCTCCATTATGGACAATCCATCCCACCCCCTACATGACACACTACAGAGACAGCGAAGCTCTTTCTCTAACAGACTCACTCAGCTCCGCCGCCACAAAGAACACTACGGGAAATCTTTCCTGCCATTTGCAATATCACTGTACAACAGCTCCTCTCTGTCTAACAGATGATTTATTTACTCACAGTTACTATAAATATGTGAAGGATGTACAGTCTCCCATCATTTCTCACTACCTATGTCTGTATGTTATAATTCACTGATCTTATTTCTTATTTGTCTTATTTGTAATAATCTTATTTGTTCTATTTTTTTTTATGATTCTGATTGCACATCTGCTGCTGTGACAAAGCAATTTCCCTTAGGGGATCAATAAAGTATCTTTCTGCTGTATTCTATTCTATTCTAAGTTACCATAGAAGCTGTCAATAGACAGGGACTTTAGTTTTGAAAACCAAGGATAATTATGCTGATAAGAATGACTGCGTGTTTATGTTAAAAGTCATCCTGGTTTTTATATTATGTTGAATAAAATATAAATATTAGTATTCTCATGCCCTGCCTACCTGCCCCTCCTATTCTCTCCCAATGTGGCTATAACTAGTGTGACCTCTGGTTCTGCTCCTTTGTTAGTCTTTGTATGAAGGTACATCCCAGTCCTGTGTTCCCCAGTCCTGACATTAATGCTGTCACTCCAAGCCTTGACTTATACGTTTATCTGTTTCATTACACTGCTTGTATTAGTGTTTGTAAATCTGCCCTATCATGGTCTTGTGGAATATCACTGCTGCATGCATGCACCGACTATGACCATCCCCATTCACAGCCGATTGCAGCAAAAACACAAGATGCTGCACGACCGTCCACAACCCAAAAGCACACGCAGATAAGCGAAGTATGAACTAGGCTTTGAAGTCTGGCTTCTCTCACCAATATTATCTGCGGCACCAATGACAAAGTGACCAAAGTGGGATCTTCAAACTTGTGAATGATGATCCTGAGCATTCCCAGGAAGAGAAGGCCAAACTTGACCTCAGCGCAAGAGTGCAGCTGTTGTGTCACATTGCTGAAGGCAGTACTTTTTTTCCACCTTGCGAACTCCTGGTATGGGCCATAATTGCAGTTTGGATAAATCAATTTTGAACATGAACATGAACTCACAAAGTTCATGTTCATCATGCATCTGTCTGTCCATTGAATAAGTCCTTCTCTGACCATTTTCTAATCACCTTGGTGATTCAGCCACCCTGTTTGACTATGGTGGAGAAGATTATTATAACACGTCACTTAAACCTTAGAAATTCCCCACAGTTTATTAATGCAGTAAGTAATGTGAACTCCATGTCTAGTACAGATGTCAACAAAGTCACACCTGACTTCGCTAAAGTGGTTAGTCAGATTTCAGACAAAACAGCCTTTTTGAAAAATAAAGTTATAAAAACCACCAGGCACTCCCCATGATTTAAAGATCACACACACTCTTACAAACAGGAGTACTGCAGATTAGTGATCAAATTGGCATGCTCCAATAGCCTTAAACAATACAAGTAAGCCCTATATAGGGCACGCGGAGCCTATTACTCTATCCCAGGGGTCACCAACCCTATGCCCGCGGGCACCCGGTCGCCCGTTGGCTTAATCTCAGTCGCCCGTGGACTTGTTCTAAAAATAGCAAGTTGCCTTTGTAGTTCGCCAAATATATAAATATATATATATATTTTTTTTGATGCTGTGCCTTTGATGCTTTCTAGTGAAAGTTTCACACATGCAAATGGTAATCAAAATAAAAAATGTACGGCTGAACCCCGGGTTTTGCGTAGCAAAATTCGAGGTTCTGCCAAAATTCTGCGAGATTTACACCCTCTCCCCCCAATTTTCAAGGCCCGCCTGCCCGCCTGGTTGACCATGTGCCCGCCTGCCCGCCTGGTAGACCATGTGTCCACCTGGTAGACCATGTGTCCGCCTGGTTGACCATGTGTCCGTCTGGTAGACCATGTGTCCGCCTGGTAGACCATGTGCCCGCCTGCCCGCCTGGTTGACCATGTGCCTGCCTGGTAGACCATGTGTCTGCCTGGTTGACCATGTGTCCGCCTGGTAGACTATGTGTCCGCCTGGTTGACCATGTGCCCGCCTGCCCGCCTGGTTGACCATGTGCCCGCCTGGTAGACCATGTGCCCGCCTGGTAGACCATGTGTCTGCCTGGTTGACCATGTGCCTGCCTGCCCGCCTGGTAGACCATGTGTCCGCCTGGTAGACCATGTGCCCGCCTAGTAGACCATGTGTCCGCCTGGTTGACCATGTGCCCGCCTGCCCGCCTGGTTGACCATGTGCCCGCCTGGTAGACCATGTGCCCG
>JAODKL010000036.1:22071204-22088406 GCA_026780765.1 Petrocephalus schoutedeni
TGTTCCTTGGGAAATAAAACGTCTTGTACCGAAGCCGCCTGCATCATGGGTCGTCGATCGAGGCTAAACCGTGACAGTGTGCTATGTCACAAAGGCTGAAACATGACTTCCACTCAACTAGGCACACAAGCTAAAACATTAAGAATGGGCACGGACATGTCTTGAGAATGATGTTCCAGAGCTTTTGTGGACAGATGAGACTTTTGATGAAGCAGGTGGATGGGCAAGTGGTTGGACATGTTCTTCATGCGCCAACAAGATGGTGGAGGAGTTATGGTATGGGCTGCAGTTTTCAGTGATTTCAGTGAACTTGTCAGACCTTTCAGATTTTCAGATGGTATAAAGATTAACTACAAGATCTACTGCCAATTTTTAGAAGAGACCTTCTTCAAACACGGGCACAGGAAGAAGTCAGCAGCTTTCAAAATGGTTATGATATTCATGCAGGATAATGCCCATTCCTATGCAACAAAGGATTCCATAGATTGGCCAAGAAAGGCTTGAAAGATGACTGAATTATGACCTGGCCCACTTCATCGCCTGACTTAACCCCCATCGAGAACTACTGGGCCTTAGTAAAGTATGAGATTTACCAAGATAGGGAGCAGTACTTCTTGATCAACTACCTCAGCTGATTTAGAACATGATCAAATCATAAACCTGACTGGTTCAATGGACAACAGGCCCATGATGGCCCCTGAGAAGAAAGGTGGCTATACAGGACACTAAACCTGGTAAAGTGGATTGTATAATATAATGGATACCTGTAGCTTGTTATTCTTTATATAGACTGAATGGCTACAACTGTTTTATTATTATTTCTGTAGATGACAAATAGAGAAAATTACACTTAGTTGGAGTGCCTAATAATTGTGCACACTGACAATCAAAGGCCTTTCTTATACATTTTTTTGTGAAGCTCTAATTTAACATTTTCTTTCTAAAAAGATTTACTGAATTCTGAATTCATTTTTATAAGTCTGCCCAACTTTTACTGAAAAATATCTCCAGGAATAGTACTTGCCTAATAATTCTGCACACAGTGTATTGTCTTTCATCTGACAGTTATCTATAACTGCTGTTCCAGGAAGTACTGGGTCATGATCAGCCCTGACCTTATTGCAGGAAGCACAGGGCAGAGAGCACAGTCGACTTTAGAGGGGATGCCAGCCCATGGCACAGCACACACACAGTAACACACCATGGGCAATTTTCAGAATACGGGAGTACCTGGAGGAAACTCCTGTGAACACAAGGAGAACAAGCCAGCTGCATACATAAAGGCAGGTGGCTGGAGTCAGACCCTCAGCCACATAGGTGTGTGACTGCAGTGGTACCCAGTGAGTCACCACACCGCTTTCATGTTTTATTTTATTTTATTTTATTTTTATACAGAAATCGCACCTGGTGAGCATGTTCATTCATTACAGCTTTATTTAATCTACATGGAGTTTAACATAGGTCATGTGGAGAAAAATCTTGCATCTGCTAAAGCAAATGCCATAGCCTGAAAATGGAATACAGTGAAACAGATATTGCATTAATATGCCGAAAACCTTCACTGTCACAGGCACAGATGGATGAAAGCAGCAAAAGTGCATGTTTACTGTATGTAGCACTAATTTAATATGTTTTTTGTAGAGCTTTAATTATGGAAAACTTAACTGCTGTGCATTTTCATATGAAATTATAAATGACCTTTTCAAAAGAAAATGCCCAAACTTATAGCAGCAGATCTAGCCATCCATATAGCTGTATATCTATCTTGCATCCATTCTTTGATTTGAAAAGCTGCTTAAGGAACCAGACTCTCCATATATGATTGGCTCATGATCTGCAGTCATGCAAACTGTGTATAAGCAGTTCTAGCTCTTCCCCTAATTTTACTGTAATTGTGCATTTTGTCTGAGCTTTTCCCCGCATTTCCACCTCCTTCTTTGTTAAAATTATTTGCCATAGTGACTTATTTGCCTGAAATATTAAATAATGATGATTTGTAAGATAAATTTAATCCACATCCTGTGACATCAGTCGTGGTATTTTGGCATGATGGAACGGCTAAGTTAGAGCTCTGGCTTTTACTTAAAATACTGCGTAATTTGAATGCAAGTTGTCTTTATTCATAAACTGTTTTTGTTCTTTTCTCAATTACTGCATTGTTCTGCAGCAATCAGTCTCAGCACATAGCAAACCACTACCCTAATCACTCTAACATGTTATTGCAGTAAGAGAATTTTATTATCAGATATTGTATTCATTAAACTCTGATACTCTTAATGCTAAATTCACTTAATGCTAAAGTCATACCTTACTTGTTCTGCAAAAAAGAACAAGGATATGGAAGCATATAATTATATTTAATTATTGTTTTCAGCTGCGTTATTGTGACCAGCAGAGGTCTTGTCACAAAGCATTTTGTTGGCGATATAAGCAGAATGTTATTAAATGTATCTTTTGGAGCTCTGGTCTGCAGCAGAGTTACCTCACTGCTGTATGTTTTCATTTCCTAATTTCCAAAAGGCATCATCATTTCTAATTTTAGACCAGTTTATTCTTTTATTTATTATCAAACAGCTCACACCCCAAGCAGTGCTATTTTGATCATCTGTCTATTTTGAGTATCAAGGCTTTAAATCTCATTAGCTGTACAATTTCATTTATATTTTAAGCTTTTTCGCCTGTTAGTTTTCCATTAGAAGCAAGTTAAATAAATGCATTTCTAACTAAAGTAAATTATGTATTGTAAATATACAAAATAAATGAAAAATAGACACTGTTGTGTTTATGAAATTTGACATTCACCAGAGTGAACTTTTTGAAGATAATTTTAAATAACCCTCAACTGATACTTTGCTAGCACTACCAGAAGTTTTGCAATTGTTTTAATAATAACATTTATTTTAAGAATTTTTAGGTGTTTTTTTTGTGCTGGGCAGTGGACACCTAAAACAGAGCTTCATAATTTATAATTCATAATAACCTTAGTTTTCAAATGGCTTATTGCAATGAAATATGATATTTCGCAAAACCAAAATCAGCTAATGTGAATAAATAAATGATTATTTACATGGTGCCATGTAGCAACTGATCTTGTTTGGCAGAGTACATTAAAATACTCTGAGAAAATAACCTTGGAAACACAGATAAGGCTAACCTAATATAACTCGATTTCATTAGTAAACACAATACTCTTATGAATGGAGGAATCTAATTGGGAAACGGGCATGAAGTGGGGCATGACAAGAAATATATTAACCCAGAAGGAGTGTTTAGTACATGAAACACACAGACACAATATATTGTGCTAATCACAGGATACTAGAGAGGTAGAAACGACAATGTGGGAAGGCAAAACAGAAGAGAAGAATGGATAGAAATGAGAAGACTAAACACTGTACTTCGTTTATACCATGTTGTCGTGTTGAACTAGGATCCCATAGAAATTCCGTCGAGAAAGAGTCAAGCATACTTAGAACCACAGAGAAATTTACAATCACAAGACTGAAAGACAAAATAGCCATCCCCTTGCTCAATGGACTTTTGAGTGGGCAGGACTTTTAAAGGAAACTGAATTGGGAAAGGGCCAATCAAGACAGAAAGGTATAATGATACTCACTCAGTAAGGCAGAACAGACAGACAGTTATGTCTGGGGTCATAACAGGGGCATCAGCCTGTGTGTCAGGCTGCAGACTGCCCTGGTTTTGGAGGGATTATGTGAATTTTCTAATAGATATTCCCCCATGGAGAGTTCCTGGCAAAATTCATCCAAAGTGACCCACACCTTTTTAAAAATCTCTCAGAAAGCTCTCCAAATTTTGCAAAACATCTAGCCATAAACACTATAATCATGAATACCAATTAAAAATGCTGAAATGGGAGATGGTTAAGCACTGGTAAACAAATACGTGTTAATGTAAAACTGTGATTGTCCAAAAATATGCCTATATGATAAAATACATCATTATCCATCACACGTTTGCAGAATAATGCAGAAAGCTATTAGTTCTAGGCTTTTCAGTAATGTGTACATTCTACACTGAAACCCTTCTCTGCTTCCTGCAGAGCCAAATAAATACAAGGGAATAAGTACGAAGACAGACAGCAAATAACAACAGATAACAGAAAATAACACCACTGTAGACAGCAAACTCTTTGCAAATACATGTACTGGAGATGCATGAGAGGTAGAATCTCTTCTTCTTAAGACAGATGAGTGCAAACGTTTAGCATAATGAAAAACGTGTTTGTCAAAACAAAACGCTGAATTTGAAAAAGCTCATCCTAACTGCGCAGCTCTGCAGACAGAGCATCCTGATGTACAGTGCTGTCTTCACACCTTAGGGTCCAGTTTGCAATCACTGAGAGGGAACTGATTCTGGGCAGTAACAGCATCAGGCTTAATAACGCGAGTAATGCTGCACTTTGGCAATCCCAAATACACAAGGAAACATGCAACAGATTGGCAGAAGCAGTCAGTTTTAAGCACTGGAACGGTTAAGCTGATGTTCTGACTTCTACTGCAAATGCTTTGTACTGTAATTGGAATACAAGCAACTCATACAAGGCACCAAAACGTCAGCGAGGAAACAGATATTTAAAGGAATGAGACCCAAAACCCCATTACGCAATGTGCACAATGCTGAACTGGAAAAGTTATATATGTGAAAATAATTAAGGAATATGGAAAATTTTTAAGTATTCAGAAACCTTATCTTACCACTCCATTCTCTCTATAAGATGGGAAGCTGGAATCCCAAATAAGCTTAAAAGCTTAACTTCAGATCAGATTCTCTACTTTTATGTTCTGTCTTTGTCTACCCCCTTAGCAGCTTATGTCTGATATTATTTCATTTCTCAAGAATTTAGAGCATTATTGCTTGTCTGCTATTTTGCCTGACAAGAAAAAAATCATCATCTAGAAATGTGGAATAATCTAATAGTTGTGCTGTACAACATTCATGTTAAATAATAAGCATAAGAAGAAATAAGATAAAGTGATTTAGTACAAGTAAAGACATAAAATATAACTCTAGAGTGAACTTTGCCTTCTGTTCTGCAGGCTTTAGTGCTTGTCATTTTGACAGGTTGGACATATTCCACATGGGACTTGGATGTCGGGAAATTGTAGGCTCTCAAATCCTATGCTGAGTCTTTCTACGCACATACAATTGTAAAAGGCCATGGTCTAAGGTAACAGGGCAGCGCCATGACACCACTAAGCCAATCTGTCTCTGCGCCACACCACAGATGCAATAAAGACCTCCATCAATCTGACGCTTCAAGGGCCATGTCTTGTGGAAGGTGTAAAGAATTCTCATGTTCTCTAAAACACCTAAACACACAGTCAGAGGAGCGTGTGCACACACAATGCGGGATTTCCTGGTCTCATATGCACTTAGTGAAGTTTCAAACAATGGCGTCTCATAAATACAGCATCTGTATTATTTATATACAGTACAGGGTGTCTTGCTTTTAAGCATTCCTTTACTACCCTCACAAAAGAAAAGAATTTGTTCTAAATACAACAAAGTCCATATATTATAAACAAGAGTATGTGAAACTGGTAAATAGATGAAATAAGGAATGAGACATGCCGAGATGCAGAGATACTCAACTCCTGGATTCCTACATTGTTGTGTATCTTTTTCAGTCTTTTTCATACTTTTCCTTCAGATTCATTGCTGAGTAACGATGTCTAAAGAGAAAATGCATGGGAAAAGGATAATCACTTCAGAACAGATTTCAGGGGCTGAGAGTGGATTTATGCACTAGTCTGAAATATGAAGAACTCTGCATGTGACCAGTCTCTACAACAATAACTAAGAAGCTATAACACAGAACGTGCATTTGGTACTTGCCAAGGTCCGAGTGTTTCTTTAACAAAATAACAAGATAACTACTGTAAGCGAAGCAGTGTCAATCTGTTAAAAACACAATGGACAATGAAAAAAGGATTATTAGAGTGACCTATATTAAAGGTAAATATGCTTGAATTTCCCTCATCCTTACCTCAAACCCACTGTGAATCAGTGCCATAATATCTGAAGTCTCTTCATCAGTATGAAAAATTGAGAGACGTCTTCTAATATTAATTACAAATCAAATATTGTGGAGCAGGGTAGCACCAGCCTAACTAAAAGACAAAAAGTTTGTGAGGTTCCCAGACTGAGAGTCAGAGATGGTGGTGGGCAACAGTGGGGCACCTCAGAGGACTGTCCTTTCTTCCTCTTTATGCTCTACACATCAGGCTTCCAATGCAACACCAGCCCCTCTACAGAAATTCTCAGCTGACCACTCCATCATAGGAAGCATTGGCAGTGGAGATGGGCCTGAGTCATAGTAGGGGAGCAGTTGATCTAGGATCTTATCATGTGTATCAAGGAGAACAACCTGCAGCTCAACATCAGCAAGACAAAGATGCTGGTGGGAGATTTCTGCACGGCGAGGAGCCCCTGAGACCAGTCCCCATCCAGGTGGAGGAAGTGGAGGTGATGCAACGCTATAAGTATCTGGGGGTCCATCTTAACAGGAGACTGGACTGGTCAAACAATACAGCAGCACAGTACCAGAAAGGCCAGAGAAGTCCCTTCTTTCTGAGGAGGCACAGGTCTTTTGATGCGTGTAGCAGGCTGCTGAGGATGTTTTACCAGTCCATAGAATCAGCACACTTTTCTACACTGTGGCCTGCTGGGGGAAACGGTAATAGTTCTGTAGTAATGGCAGGTGATGCTGAATGCTTAAACAAACTCATTAGGAAGGTCAGCGATATGCTGGTAAAACTGAACAATATTATGAACAACGCTGTCCATCCTCTCTTTGGGGCGCTATCTTAACCTATATATACACCTTTAGCCACTGACTCATTCCACCACAGCATACTAAGAAGAAAAGGATCTTATCATGATGTGCGGGATTTCTTACTTATGGCTGTTTCATACTGACAAATATACAGGTTGTATTTTGTATGAGCATGTTGTTATGGCCAGGCATAATGAGGCAGGGACCATCCATGTACCGGCTCACAACAAACAGGGTTTTATTAACAATACGGAAAACAAAAGGTCCACAAAGGGTCAAAGCAAGTAGGCAAAGACAAAAATATATATTTAACTGTAACTAACCACAATGTAAACTGACACTAAAATTACAGTAAAAAAGGCATGGGCAATAAGACTTGTGGGGACCAAGCTATTAGCAGAACAATCGAAAAGAGGGCACAAAACAAACAGTAACAACCACACAGTAGCTCCGCACACAACAATAAAGGGGCGACTTGGGAAACAAGTCAAGGACTGGCACATATATACAGACACAGATAAAATGGCAGGTGTGGGCTATTAACAGATACATAAGGTTCAAACACTAAGGGAAACTAAAACTAGGAAAATATAACCAGAGGGGCAAAACAAGCAACTACGCAGTAATACACCAAATAACTAGCATAAGTAATGAGATATAAAGTTAATTATAACATGGTTTAGTCTGACCTCTGGCCAAACTCGAACCCAAGATGATAAAAGGGCCCGTTAAGCCACACAGCGTCCAGGTAAGCAGGAGAACACACTTGGAGATAAAGACATTGGGATGACCATCCCTAGGGAACTGACATTAAGCGGCAGATAAGGGGCCACTCCTGGCGCATGAAACATTTTACAAAAAAAAACAGCTAGAAAAAATTTAAACACAAATATAATTCTTGATCCTGCAACATTTGATAACAGCCACAAGGTCTGAATACTTTTTCCAAGGGATATCATTTTTCATGGTTTTGCAAGATTTTATTTCACAAATTTAGGAAGGTGGAATAAAAATAGGACGCTTATTTCAATAATGCCACATAATATATGGTAAAACAACACTGCAGCACTGGCAACAAAAGCACCACCTGTACCTCATTCCACAAAACTAAAATTGCTCCATTTATATTCATCACCTAATTAACAGTCCAAATACAGGTGTGGAGCAATTAATCAATTAAGGAGCTGACAGTCATTACTAACACATATGTAACTGATTTTAACTTTAATTTATAGTTTGCTAACAGATGATGTAAATTAAATTATTTTCCAAAAAGTAGGTCTTTTTCAACATAAAAAGTACCGGGACAAGTCTGTACATTTATAAGTTGTGTTTATATTATGTTAAGTCTAATCAACAATTCATCAGCGGTGTATTTGAATGCTGATTGCTGACTGATTACCTATCAAGTTTAGCTTGCAGTAGTTCAGTTTCCCAGAAGCTGCTCAAAATATTTGGGAATAGAAAAAGATACAAAAAGCCAATTCTGAAAGTTTAGCCTTATTACTATAGATATATTAATCTTAATAATAAAGGCAAGCCAAGATAATGGGTGGTGTTCAGTGAGCCGAATTCAGTGTGCCGTAGACATGGCTTCATGTGTCATATCTTCACTCCACTTACTGCTGCAAGGCAGCTGCATGGCTGTTATTAATGGATCAGATGGCCTTGAGTGTGTGACAGAATAAAATAATAAAGAGATATAAATTTATAATTCCGTCAGTCTCCGAACCGCTAACCCAATCATACGCTACAGGCAATTTAAATATGCAAATTAACCTAAT
This sequence comes from Petrocephalus schoutedeni, assembly GCA_026780765.1. Lineage (NCBI taxonomy): Eukaryota > Metazoa > Chordata > Actinopteri > Osteoglossiformes > Mormyridae > Petrocephalus > Petrocephalus schoutedeni. The sequence continues at coordinate 22,079,788 of JAODKL010000036.1, forward strand.
TGCATGTTTTTTGACTCCAGCAGGAAACCAAAGTACTGAGAGTAAACCTACAAACTCCACAAACCACGCAGAGTGCAGGTGACATTCGGAACCCTAACCTTACAGGTGTGAGGCAACGGTGCTATCTACTGAGGCATAATAAATTAACAATTTCATTAATTTAATTTAATGTTGGAAGCTATTAAAGATAAGCCAAACCCTATTTTATTTAGGGATATCGTATCTGGTGGTAGGTATAAGAGTGTGCCCTGCGACAGACTGACAATCCTGCCTAGGGTGTCCCCCGTATACCTTCAGCCTTGTTGTGGTCCTTTGTGAATTAGCAGTGTTTATGATGGATGGATGGATGGATTATTTAGATTTTTTTATACCTTTAGCCAGGCCATTAAATATTGAGTAATGGTTTAATTTGGCATCCTCAGCATCCTTTTTATTGTAAAGCTCAATGGCAGATGATTAGACAAGAAGAATTGTCTTTCTATTATTATAATATTTAAATTTTTGTTTGTTCCAACACCAAGAACAGATGTCAGCTAAACAATATGTCCCTCCAATATATACGATGGATTGTTCACACTAAACATTAGCCATATGTCTTGTACATTAACTTTTAGTGTACTTGCGTTTTATTCTTTTTTTATTAATATTCCGGGAGAGAAACCCTCAGTGGCTTTAGTATGGGAAAGGAAAAAAAAAACAATAATAAAATGACAGAGTGCCGGCCACAGAAAGAAACCAAGATTGTTAGCAGCCCCTGCAGAATATGCTCACAACTGATCTGTGGGAAGGATGTTCTCATTAAAGGGCAACTCTGGGCAGAAAGTTGGAGGCCTCATTAAGGAACAACGGTAGGCGGGAAACCTCGAAGGAAGTGAAAGTGCAAAAGAATTTGTCTAGGTTGGGAGTGGATTTAATGTGCATCAGGACATGATTATGGTACTTCATTTGACACTGTACAAGCATAAGAATGTAAGAATTGTTTAGTGTTCGCATATCCCGCCTTGCTCTGCTATGAGTTGTAAAACACACATATACAGGTGAAACAGCTAAGCACGGGGTCAGAGTGTAAGGTCTGCCAGGCAGTCAGAGTGTAGGGTCTGCCATTATTCCTGGCACCCTGGAGCAATTTTTGGGATGAAGGATGTTGCTGAATGATTCAGCAGTTATATGATATAGGTTCCTAAACCGCAGAGTGACACACTGCCTCTGTGGATGGAATTCTGGTCAGAGTTCCATGGGGAGAACTGTGAGCGGCCTACGAGCTGAAGCCAGTTACGAGAGAGGAACTTCATGCTAGTTAGTATCATGACTCATCTCAAGACAACTAATAGTGCACTTTGACCCGCCAAACCAGAATTATCAAGCAATTTTTTAGGCAAATATACATATTTAGTCAGCATGCCCTCGCTATATTTTGCACAAATTAATGCAGTATTGTCACAAATGCCATTTGATTTGAAGCAGATTGTTGAATGGACTTATAGGACTAAAATAAGGCAAAGAACCTGAGAATGTATACACCTCCTGCCCTGAACCTGTAATTTCTGCATGCTGATTGATTTTTCCTTCTGTATAACCTTAAATCAAAGGAATGATTGTTTCCTTCTATGTTGTACTCCAGATAACAAAACTGACAAAATGAACAAAAAACCTTACAATTTGTGTTTCATTATTTACCACGTCCAATTTGTTCAGTTCATTGTTAAGCTTGTTTCCTTGAACAATGCATGTTTAGTGTATGAGGTAAAACTGAGGTACAGATTTCTGTTCCTGCTTCGAATCATCAAATAACTCATAGCAGCATTTGTAAGGATGCTTTTTGTCTGAGTTATACTTGGATTGTAGCACAATGGCTTGATGGATGTGAAAAGGTGTTACTCAGCATCTGTCCTAGAGCAGGCTGTCTTAATATTTTCCAGCCGGAAGCAAACTGTGGATCCAATTCGATTAAAAGGCAGTACATTCATATGCTCAACAGGATTTTATAAAACTTATCTGATGATATTTGCAGGCTGCACATCCCTATAGAGGCTATTTAATTACTGTACCTCAGAAAAGATGTTTAGATAATTGTACTCTTCCAGTGAATTATTGAGTCCTGAAGCATATAACTCAGTGTTAAATAATTCCAATATTTGTTGTTTTCAAGTAGTTTAAGTAATTAGCTGTATTTAGTTATAAAATATAATTCTCTGTCAGTTTGATTAATACTTAAAGTAAATCAAGCAACAAACACACACACAATTTTCATTTTGTGAATTTCATGTGTTGAACGCAACCTAATATTAAGATTAAAATGCACATACTTGTTTTTCTGCATTTATAATGCTGATATTGGGCTAAATAATACAAAGCTTTCCAGAAAGCCTGTTTTGAAGCATACAGAGGTGAAATACTGTTTTATTAGACTGCAACTTGACATATTCTACCCGAGACTTTTCAGGGCATCAGTTATCTATGAAAATAGAACATGAAGGAATGATCTGCATGCCTAACAACTGTCACCTTGAACCTCTGTGAAATATTTCGCAAACTCCATCTCGGGTAATTTGGAAGCTTTTCCATTGCAACAAGTACGGTACTTTTGGTACTTTGGCTTTTCCATTGACTTCTGGTCGAGTACCAGTACCAAAAGTTCAATTACCGAAAGTGACAAACCAGTTGGGGTACTTCGGTACTTTGGAGCGTGACTTGATTGGTTATGTAAATAGCCGATTCTGAAACATAATACGACTGCCGTCTTGAAAAAAAAAAACTCAGAAAACAAAAATGCGATCTCGTTGTTATTGTTGCATAACAGATGCAACAAGATCAGGATGGCATAACAAGACATTTAAAAAGTATTTATTTAAAAAAGTATATTTATTTAATGCACTAGGGCACCACGGTATTGAAGAATTTCCAAATATAGCGAAGTGATTTTGTTATAATAAATATTGGCGTATTTATGAAGCAAAAAATAGTTAAATATGTTTTAGCGAAACATTAACCCCCTGCGTTGTCCGTAATGTCCATACAAAACCGAAAGTAAGAAAAAGTCTGATCTTGATGTAACTCACTAGCGATGTAAGAACTCCATGTGCATAACATGCGATGTTAGATTTAATATTCAACACCGTCCAGCTGTATACTACAGCCATTTTTTAAATAAAAAAATCAGTAATTGCGAAATTGGAGCGAGACAGAGCGACCACTCCAGCCTTAATTAAAAAAAAAAAAACGCTCCGCGCTGTCCAAATTCCACCTGCTCCGCTCCTCACTCACGCTCCACTTACATGCTCTGATATGTACAAAATGTATAGAAAAGTTATAGCACTTTTTCAGGACCAAGTTACCAAACACCTTAAAACTAGATGCTGTCAGAACAAAAACAGTGTATTCTCCCGATTGCCCCAGCACCCCCCTCCTCCATCAATTCCCTGCTCCTCCCACACCCCCAACCTGTCCGATGTATAGCCCCCATACACACTCTTCCCACCTCTCCAAAACATCTTCATTAAAGGCCCAACTTTCTCTGACCTGTCTCAGTGCAATGAGGCTCACCAGATCTGCTTTTGTGGCTGTTCTTTCATGTACCTCCACTGCATCGTGTAGCACTGCTTCAGTTCTAGCATGATTTTTCTCAAAATGAAACAGATCTCATATCATCACCTATATAACATTCCTGGGAAGCTTGAAAAAGAACCACCAAATACTTTTTGAGTTATCACACTCAGTGCCTGCAGTGGAGGAGGCAGACCTGTCCCAAAGGGATATCTATCCCCATCTGGAGAATACAAATAAAACTGTAAAAGTAAAACCCAAAATTTTATGAGCTTCCCCAAACTGTAAATCACATTTACCTCCGTTTGACTCTGCTATGTCATATAGTATTTTTAGAAAGTTCTCCAGATAACTCATGCTTTTGAGTTCGCTCCATTACAGGCACTTCAACGCCATCATACTTAGAGCTTGCATTTAAAATGCCCAGGGTACAATCAGCAAAAAGCTCTCTTGTTGGTGTTTATTCATCTTACATTGTGGACATTTTCTGTCAATAAAAATGATGTTGGGAATGTGTTGCAAATATTATTGGCTATGGACTTTATGACATCATAGCTTTATAAATAAAAGTACATGTTACTATGGAAAGTGTGCAAGAAGGTACCAAGGCACTCTATTATTTTTCTGAGGGCCAAATCGTTTCTTGAGAGCCTGCAATGTTTAAAATGTTGTCTCTGCTTTATGGCAAGCTCATGATTATATTTGTGTGAAAACAGGATAGATATTTCTAGTTTGGTTATTAAGTACCAGTAATTTTACCAGTAAACAGCATTATTATTGCACATGTGTAAACAAGGACTTGTTGCATAAGCACAAATAATGGATTAGTTTGTCAAAGGAAAGTTCCAGTCTCCATAGTAGAAGGTTTAAGCTCTGATGGTACAGTGCTGCATACCTTTAGGGGGAAAATTTTCTGAATCTCTTCCAAGACTATTTAATTCTAACATGGAATGTCACTCAGCTTCACTCAAGTTACCGCTCGTTCACATGAGTGCCCAGAAAAAGGCCTTTCTTGAAAGTCAGTCCTTAAATGTTTCATCAGAGCCCAGGCTTCTGTTTTCTGTACACACATGGCAGCCAGAACTAAAGGAAAGTATAACGTCTAATTAAGTCAGAACATCAAAAACATTCACGCATTTTCTCAGAATACCACATTCATAGTTCATAGATGATCAGAAGATAAGCCTTTGTAGCAAACCAAAGGGCACTTTCAGTGATACGTTTTGGTTGCATAAGAATACTGAACTCCACCGACGAAACCTATTCATATTTCACTATTTATTGTTCCACGTTTTGGAAGTGTTCAAAAGAAATGATTGAAATGAGGTGAGTTTCAAAACATTATGGAAACATCAGTTTCATACTATATATCTTCTAATAATCAATCACTGATAATAATAACTGTGAACGTAATGAAGAATTTCTGTATGTAGTCATCATGCAATCTTAGGAATTCTACATGCGTTCATTTACTAATTTTCTGTTTGAAAATGCATGCACAGACATATTACCGAAATGATTAATAGAAGTGCGTCACGATGAATAATGTTACCAATAAATTATCCTTAGCACAAGTCCATTGGGAGTGTTGTTACAAAGGCCATCTTGGCACTGCTTGTTTCTTATTTAGATAAATATTAATAAGGTTTCCCTGTAGGACCAGTGCCAGAACAAAGTGATGGACAGGCAATGGGGGGGGGGGGGTTTGTAGGGCTGGGCGATATAGACCAATATAGTGTGGTCAGCACGAAATTCAAGTACCAAGTTTACTTTCCTGTTTGCAAATTCATAACTATACATAATCAGAATAGACATTTTCATTATTGCAAACAGAAGTTTCAAAAATTAAAACAAACATAGCATTTTTTAATCAGTTCATGCTCTTAAAAAGAAAGTGAATGTTTACTACTAATTCTAAAACCTATTTGGCAAATGGCTCTAAAACAGAAGCCTGACAAATATTGAAAGTGCACTTAATAACTGGAAGGATACTAATTTTAAGTGGATGTTTTTCAACAAAAACAAAACAAGTGTTGCAAATTATGATACCTTTAAGCTGTGAGCCATTTGTCAATATTTTAAAGTGAAATGAAACAAGTAACAACATGATTCCTCGTTTTTTTCCTCCATCACCCTTCCCCAGAGACGCTGCTGACTGAGGCTTCTGAGTTGCTGTACAAAATGTCATGAACACGTTGTTTACAACCAGGAAGGAATGCTAGTACTATTGGTTTCTATTAAAAATCTATAATAGAAATACTCTTACTGTGTATGCTATTGAAATGTAAAAAAAATAACAATGATAAAAAATAGTATAAAATTAAAATGTTGTGGGCTACTGGATCTGAATACTGGTCTACTCAGAAGACAAGGCTCGCTGGCTTAAGGGTGGTGAATAAAAGAGCGTTCACTCCTTAACTCACGTTGTGGTATTTCACAGTACTTTATAACAAGTGCAGGGAACTCAGAACCGGTGTTCTGCTGAATACGGGCAGCATTATTCGAGCGGGTAGCACTATTTGGCAGAACACCGGCAACTGCACAGATTCTCTCTGACTCCTCTCTCAACCCCGCCCCCACAACACATCCCCCATTCCTATGGTTACAACAGCACCATGACCCTGTAGTGAACAATCAGTTGTTATACTAATTGAAACATTTTGAACACATTATGTACAAAGGGATTCACTTTCAAAAATAGAGAGTATGGATTGCAGTTATAACTGGCCTTGGTCTTGTTTCTGTTCATTTACTTGACGTTCACATGGTGCATAGTTACTGTACTTTATGAGAGGTGAGCTGTATGCCTCGCTGTACATGGCTTCACCCCGTCAATACGTGAATGTCACCTGGCCACTTTCAGCGGCTGCCTGTGTGTGGTGGCGTCATGCCTGCGGAGCCACAGACTTAATATGCTTAATATGCACGGCTGCAGACTTAATGCGTGGCCGCCAGCTTTATGTGCGGCCGCAGGCTTCATGCGCAGCCACAGGCCTCATGCACAGCCACAGGCTTTATGTGGCTGCCTGTTCTATGCACAGTTGCAGAGTTTATGCACAGCCGCTGGCTTTATGCGCGGCTGCAGGCTTTATGCCGCAGGCTTTATGGGTGGGCATAGGCTTTGTCCGCAGCCGTAGATTTTATGTGCAGCTGCAAGCTTTATGCATTGCCAAAGGCTTTACGCACAGCCACCGGCTTTATGCGTGGCCACCAGCTTTATGCGCAGCCGCAGGCTTTATGCGTGGCCACCAGCTTTATGCGTAGCTGCAGGCTTTATGCGTGGCCACCAGCTTTATGCGCACCCACCAGCTTTATGCCTGGCCGCAGGCTTTACAGTATGCGTGGCCACCAGCTTTATGTGGCCACTGGCCTAATGCCCGGCCGCAGGCCTTATGCACGGCTGTCGGCTTTCCGTGCAGCAGCAGACCGTATGCGCAGCCGCCGGCCTTATGCATGGCCGCAGGCTCCCACGATGATCACAGGCTTCATACGGGGTAAGAGGAGAAGCTGCAAAGGATGGGGGCAGCCGATCTGGGCGGGGGGATGGTGGGCTGAGCTGCTTCTTGAAAAGAGCGTCTCCTTTCTCCCGTCTTTGCTGACTAAAAAGCGGCATCGCACGCAGTGCCTACTGAAGGAAATCCGAGCACTTTGCCTCCTCCGAAGCTAAGCCAAATGCCTTATATTGTTGCGGTTCTGCTGGATGCAGATTAACTGTTCTTCTTATGCTTTAGGTGTATAAATCTCTGCTTTTACATCAGCGATGCCTGTCTTTCTAGGTCAGGTATCCCACATGACTGCTAATGTAAACCATGGCTAAACATCAAAAGCTATGCAGAGATTTAGCGAATTCTGCAAGCCCCTTATGCTGATTGTGTTTCCTCTTGTAATAAGACCCTAAAAAAATCATCAGAGTGATGTTGGGTTAATGTTTCTGCATCTTTGTTGCTTATACTTATTGCATTGTCCCTGAAAGAGTAAAACATTAAAGTAGTGTGCATTATGCATTAATATATAAGCTGGGGGATTGTGTGAAGTATACACAAGATTATAATAAAAAGAGGTCATATTCTGTGTTTGTTAGCAGTATAAACTTTAGGTTTTTGTAGTACAATGTTCTGATAATAATACCACCAGGTTGTCCCCAGTAATTCTCCCTCTCATGTTTTGTTTTGATTGTATAAGTCAATATTTAAGTGACATGTGTGGTATATTTACCACAGCAAACAGCAAATGGGTAGCTTGTGCCTGAAGTGTTGTTGGCCTGGCAGACCACTGAGTATCCCCTAATTGAATTGCCGCTGTGGCTGCGTGTGATTTTCTTAGTGAATGTGCCTTGAGAACAAAGGCGGTGTAAGCACTTTCATGTCTATTTTTCAGGGCAGCTTTAAATTAGGTTGCAACATTCCATGAACATCTGCTCTGGCATTCCAAGCAGCCCCCTATCTGGTCAGAAAAAATGGTGAATGCTCCTCAGCATTCTGTTTTTTGAGTCATCAAATTTTAAGTGCATCACTCAGTGTCAAAGGAAAACCCAGTCGTCTCTATATTTTAACCAACTCAGCAATTTATTTAAGAACAAAAGTTCCAAGCTTAAAAGAAATTATATATATCCTATACACCTGTATATTGTATTTAATTTAAAATATTTTATTTTTTTATTTGTTTGTTTGTTTGCTTGTCTTTTATTTGTCTGGGTATGGTTTTATGGAAATTATTATAATTGCGGTGGCTGTTTATATATTAAATGGAAATTTAAGTACACTACTTTTTGGACAATACAATTATATTGACTGGATATGCAATTAATGTCTAAAACACAATCTTTAAGGTTTAATAAGCAGGAAGGCTGTAAATGCTGCTATACATTGATTAGTTACTTCAAAGAGTCAGGATCAATAACTGTTTGGTGATTTGCTGTACAAGTGAAAGATATATCACATTGATTTTGTTAATATTTACTACCTTTGTTAAATAAATATATTAAAATATATAATACAGTCAGGGCGGCACGGTGGCGCAGTGGGTAGCACTTCCGCCTCACACCTCTGGGACCAGGGTTCGAATCCGGCCCAGTTC
>JAODKL010000036.1:22089969-22117689 GCA_026780765.1 Petrocephalus schoutedeni
CACAGCCGCTCGCAGCCATCACTATATCAGCCATGCACAGCCGCTCGCAGCCATCACTATATCAGCCATGCACAGCCGCTCGCAGCCATCACTATATCAGCCATGCACAGCCACTCGCAGCCATCACTATATCAGCCATGCGCAGCCGCTTGCAGCCATCACTATTTCAGCCATGAAGTCAGATTAATCGGTCGATGCCCATTGCCATAAAAAGTCAATCGGTCGTCTTCTAAATATATATTTTATTAGATGAAACTGGTTATTAAACCTGAATGACTGGTTATTGAAAAGAGATGGCAGTAGAAGAAGATTTTAAACTCAAAAAATTGATAGAGTAGTTGTTGTGAGGAGCAAACCGTTAAGTCTCTTTATTAATCTTTATCATGCTGTCCTCTTTGAAGCCTTTTACAGATTTTGATCTTCAGATTTATTGAGAGCACAACCTTTGCCACTGCCTCCTGTTTTCGTTGATGGGTTTTTTGGAGGCATCAGGCATACCTTCACAGCATTTTTATATGAAATAATATATTTGATGTGTGCCCCGGTGTGCACATTCTTACTACATATTCTTTGTTCGGTTCCCAGACAGGGGTGAAGTCATATGATAAAATGTTCGTCCCATTTATTTGTTTGTCTGATTGATTGAATGCTTATACAGACATGGTGATGATCAGTTAGTCAATTTTGCAGGTAACCGTCAAGTAATGTGTACGTCTTGTGTGTCTTACGACGTAAATGGTAAGTGTTGTACTGTGTATTGACCCTCTGCAAAGCGCATGCGTTTTGTTAATGTCACCTGCAGGGTGCTTGTTATATTGCTGTCTCACTCTGTGTGTTGCTGTTAGGAGAGTGAGATTGCTTGGCACTGGTGAGGCCAGTGAAACTGTGTGAATCGCTGCCTTCAATACACCATGACCCACCCCCTTGCCACAATATATTTTGCCTAGTGTGCAAGAATGAAATAATAAAGTAATATGCGTAGTTGTTGTATAAATATGCCAGCAAACTGGATGTGAGTTAGAGGAGTTGAGGGACTTGCTAATGCATAAATTATGGGCAATTTAAAAATCTATGTGGGGAATGCAATCACTACTCACACAGGATACCCACCCCTGGAGATGTGAGGGAACACCAGAAAAGGCTCAGCCACACTTAATGTAAATTTATATTAAACCAACTCTTACCGAGTGAGTTTCTGTTTTCTTAAAGATACAAAAGCAGGACAATTCAGTGACAATTCTTTCTGCTGTGATGTTAAACCTACAAATGTGAGTGGGTGTGAGATAAGGGAACATTAAATCTGTAAATCACCATCTCTCAAGGCACAAGGAAGACATGCATCTAGGCTCTTCTCCGTTCTGGCATCTAGTTGGTGGAATGATGTCCGAACAGCTGAGTCATTGACTGTCTTCAAACGACAACTAAAAACCTACCTCTTTCAGAAATACCGGGATTAGTACTACTGGTATTACACTCTGAATTCTTTTCTTAAAAAAAAAAAACAACAACAGTATTTTCCCAACAGAGTATTAGACAGATGGTATTCATAGTCTGGGTTTCATGATTGAGTCTTAAAGCACTTTTATGTAAGTCGTTCTGGCGTCTGCGAAATTCTGTAAATGTAAATCAGTTATGTATATTTTTAAAACATTCTGTTATGTGGCACAGGTGGAGGGAATGGATGGGCCAGGGATGGGAAAAGTTTGGGCCTTCTTTCAACAACCACTGTTCTGTCGATGATTTAATGATGAACCTCAAACAGACCAGAACACATTCTGCCTTTAATGTTACATACACACATACTCGCCAGCCACTTGATTAGAAACATTTGTACATGATTTATGTTAGTAAAAATATCTAATCCAATCATGCATCAATTCGTAAAATGATGCAGACACAGGTCTAAAGTTTCAGTTAATCTTCAGATTGCCATCATCTAAGTGACTTTGGCATGAATGTGCTGCTGATTAATCTGCAGCAATTATTAGATTAAGTCCAGTTAAACATGGACCATAATCTATACGGAACATTGCTGACTCCATATCATGAAGAATTCAGGGTATTCTGAGAGCAAAGGTATTAGATTGATGTTCCTAATAAATTGCCTGGTTAGTGTGTAGATGTACCTTCAATGACAAAAAAAAGTTAAGCACCTAGGCGGAGTGGTGGAAATGAAATTAATCTGAATGGGGTGAAAGGTCGTGTGACTGTATTGCAATGACTATAATATCAGATCAAACAGACAATGGGCACACTGCTGGTCCCATGTCAGTAGGGTGTGGTACCCCCACGCGCCTAGATACATGGGACAATACGGTATGGACGGGAGTCATAACCTCTCCTCTCCTCATATGTCTCTCCACACCATGATGCCTGGAGTAACGCCGGTGTGTCTCTCCACGACACTGGCAGGATTGTTCCTCTCCCCTCAACGCCACCATATGCACACATGATGTTTATCCCTGGTAATGCAGAACTGAGATTCATCGCTGAACATGGTATGACACCAACTGTCATCAGTCCATGCCTCCCGGTTATAGCACCACTCCAAACACAGCAGTTTCTGCGCTGGTGTTAATGGCAGCCTACGCATGGGTCGGTGAACCCATAGTCCAGCTGATGCCAGTTGTTCAGACACGGTGCGGGATGACACGGAGTGAGAGTCCTATATCTCTGTGCGGATGGCAGGCACAGTTGTCAAGGGGTTCTGTATTGCTTGGCACATAATACAACGATCCTCCCTTAGTGTGGTCTGTCTTGAGAAACCAGAACCTTCACGATGTATATAGGTGCGCTCAAGTGCCTATTGGTTCCTTGCAAATGGAATTTACATTTACATACCCATTGCTGGTCTGCAATTGCACCAAATTCCATCCAAATTGGCCCATACTTCTGGGTTCATATGCACATTTTTTGACACTGAGTGTATTTATATAGGCCTATGTACTGTATGTATGTGTGTATGTTTATGTTTGCTATTATACAGCAGGACAGAAAATGAATTCAGGGCGATTTCTTTTTCATTCTGAGTGGGTCTTATCACTCTGATTGTTTTTTACCTGTGCTTTCTCACATCCCTTGAAAATCTGTTCACTGAAAGCTCTTTGTTGTCTTAGATTGACAACAAGTATTACATTGTTGAAGGTTCCAGTACTTGTGGGTGGATCAATACATCTGAAAGAAAGAACGGCCCTGTGAATGTCCCTGTGATAAGGAGAGACATCTCTCGCCCGCAGCCTAATTGAAATATGCAAGGGAAAGAGTTTATCTCAGCTGACAAAGGTCGAGCTTCTTCAAAAGAGCACAAGTTAAGAATATAAATTTAAGTTGTTGCATTTATACATATATAAGAACCACATTACCTCGACATACTGAAAAATTTTACCACGAAAAGCATGGTGACTCGTGACTAAATATTTTCTGTTAAACTAAATATTACATGAAAGGAGATGTTTTGAAAACAAAAAAGAATAAGACATAATTTCTTTTTAAAAGTGAGGCTTACATTTCACATCAGTGAAAAAAAATCAGGGCAAAAGTGTCTTTATTTGTTTTTGTTTTAGTTTGTTTCACAATACCTTAATGGAGTTTTGGTGTGGACTTTACCTGAACAACCGATCCTCTTCACATTGACTCTGATGAACATCAGATCATCATGTCACAGCTGCATTTCAACTTCTGCTGAAGTACATGAAGAAGAGTTTTGAAGTCATTCAATATTGATAAGACATCCAGGCACTGGTGTAGTGAAGAATCCACAAACCATCACCCAGCTACCAAGCTACATCACTGGTATGAGGTTTGTATCTTGGAATGCTGTCTTTGATTTGTGTGAGACTTGAAGGGACCTGTTAATACTTCATCTTTTCATTCATCTGTCCATAGAACACTTTTACTTGATTATCTGAGAAATTAAGTAACAAAAAAGTAGCTCATTTTCAAATTCAGGAAAATGCTTACCCATTCATCCAGCGGACCAATACAGAGAATTTGAAACATTCTTCTGTTCAGTATGACAGCCTGATTCCTCTTTTGTTGTATTTGACAGTTTGAGTATATGTTAATAAACATGAGTCTTGCAATCTGTTTTGCAGCATTTAATAATGTAAGCATATGTTTTTTTCCCCCATCTCCATTTCTACTATGATAAAGATATAAACATAAAGAACTCTTGCTTCATCTAATTCAGTTAAATCTCAGTGTGCCGTTCCAACTCAAAGGCTCATTAACGAAAAAGAAAGGAGACTAACAGTGCTTAATTATACTGCTCTCGCCGTTAACGGCGGTGCCTCTCACAGGGCGCCTAACAGTTGGTCTTCTGCGTCTCCACCATATGCTGCAGAGTTGTGAATTGAGCAGCATCTCACAGGTTGGCTTTCTGTAGGATTTAGGATTACCCCAGTCGGCTGAGTCCTTTCTGACCTAGACGTATCTATCGAAACAGCACCGTTTGACTCGTTTTATACAATAGTTTTCTTTGGCAAATTTCACTTCTGATTTCTAAGTGATCAGATTTAAGGTTAATAAGGTATCACCTTTTTCTAGAGCCATGGGAGATATCAGATGTCAGAAATAATCACCAAGATAAATGTTGACAAAATGCAAAAGGCTGATTGAAAGTTATATTCTCAAAAGGGTAGTTAAAAACCAGTAGTTTTTATCATGTTTTGTTACAGTTACTAGGCAAACAGGAAACAAATTACAGTATTTCAAAGACATTTTGCGTTCATACATCTCTACAGAATGTCTAGGGCAGCTTAGCAGAGAATAAATGACTTCTTTTCTGTGCAGGTGGTTTATCACAAAGACTTATTATCAGTACTTTCACTACAAGGCTTACTGATTACTGTATGAAGTGTGACTCAGAGCCAATATATATTATACATTAACACACTATGAAAGGGATTTACAGAATTCAAGATTTATATACACAATGTGTGTGTGTGGGTGTGGGTTTTGCATGTATTGCGTGGTGTGTGTGATAACCTTTTATTTTGACATTGTGTGGACCATTCTTGGTCCCCACAAGGGGAAACTCAATTTTATAAAAATCTGTGACTGTAATCAAAAAACTAAAAATACCAAAAGTCTTCTACTTTGTTTGGTTACTTACCATTAAGGTTACTACAGAGTAGGAGTTAAGGTTGTCATAGATGGTATTGGGGAGTCCCCACAATGATACGAATGCAAATGTGTGTGTTTATGTGTGTGAACATATGCCTGCATTTTCCATGCATATTTAATGGGTCTATTATGTGTGTCCTTTGACATGGAAGAGCAGAAAGACCCCTACTTTCATATTTTGCATGTATCATGCATCGTTGTAAGTTTCCGGTGGTGTCCGTTGAATGTTCTGTATGACTTACTTTGTTTAAAAGTACAGCTTTACCCACCATGTCTTCCTTTCAGCTTTTTTATTTTATTTACATTTTCAGATATGAAGATGCAGTCATAAATAGTGAAAATAATCATTATAAATGTGTGTCTTATTTGTTATCTTTACATCATTCTCCTAAATATCTCATTAACAGTTCTGTAAACTTGGCCTTTATGTATATTTTAAGCAGATTTACTGAATAATTAACTGTCTCTCAGTACATTTTGAATGTTTAATCCATATGGTCAGATAATATTCTTGCATGTATATTATGGTCAAAGTATGTGCAGACTATCAATGACAAAAATTTAAGTAACATATATACTGCAATGGAATAATAAAATCTCAGTCACTTGAACAGAAGTGAATGGTGATTAGCACTTGAGCATCTGTTATACTCTTTCATTTCTCATGCTGCTTATCCATAACAAGGTGGTGGTGAATCTGCAGTCTATCCCAGGCTGCATAGGGAACAAGACAGTAGCATACCCTGGACGGGATGCCAGGCAATAGAAGGGCACTCAAGCACAAGCAGTCTAACAGACACTGGGTGAGCAAACCAGGGAAGAATCAGGGGGCAAGAACTGAAGTGATGGCCCCTTAACACTTTACAGCCTCACTGATATATATATATATATATATATATATATATATATATATATATATGGGTGTGTTGTGATATATTACAACATCATTAGGTGAGAATAATATATAAATATATAAAAAGAGGGAAAAAGAAAGACAAAAGAAAGAAGAGAAGAAAGCCAGGTGACAACAGAGGTGAGCAGCCAACAATTCCCAAGAAGGGAGAAAAAAAAACCTCTGGGGATCCAACGTCAGCTGGCTGCCCAACCACAATGGGCATGCTAACATTACTGGAAAAGAAAAAGTGGGCTTGCTTGCTAAAAGCAAGGTGCAAACTGTGATCGATATCCACATATATGCTGTGGTCCCTTAACACCCTACAACCTCACTAGTATCCATATATATGCTTGGCACCCTTAACACGCTACAGCCTCAGTAACATCCATTTATATGCCATACCCCCTTATCACACTATAGCCTCACTAATATCCACATATATGCTATGCTCCCTTAACACACTATGTCCTCACTAATATCCATATATGCATTTTTGTAATTGTGATATACAGATATATTTTGTTCAGAATGTTTGCTCACTTTCCTCTATAATTTGATAAAAGCTCTAAATTTGAACTGTATAACAAATCAATGGCAAACAGTAATTTTAATTTGTGCCCTAAGGAATAGCAGCTACTTGCCATCTATTTTAAAATTAAAATTCACTGCTAATTTGCCATGACATAAAATCCCTCTCACACGTCTTGTTTTTTTTATCCAGAAGCAATTTTATGCAGTCAGTTCATCCAGTAGGAAGACCATTTTTTATATGAAACACTGCTTTAATAAGCAACTGATTTAATAAGCAAGGATGTTTTCTAAACATCCAAGTTCAATAAACATTCATCTAATTAGGGTCACAGTGATCTAGGGCCTTCTCTGTAAAGCATAGAGCATAAGGTGAGATGCATTCTGGGAGAAATGCCAGCCCATTACAGGGCAATGACAGATGAGCCGCAAATTTACCTAAACCACATGGCTTAGGATCATATTCAAACCTGTGGCTTGACAAGAAATTTGCTGTGGAGTTAATTTGAGGCACCATATGTATGGATGGATTCTATACCTCTAATTCCTCTGGTTTCCTCCCACGAGGCCTGTCTCTGAGAAGAGGCGGAACCCAGGGCAGGCAAACTTATTTAGGACCCCAGCTAAGGCCAACATAAGTCCACTAAAGGACACCATTGTGCCTGCAACTGCTTGGTCACTGTATGCAATACAGATGCATCTATAATGAAGATTAATAACTCAACAGCTGCCAGTCTATAGTGTGACCTTTCTGGACTAGCTAGTACCAAATGGTAGCATGGCCACACAAGTTACATTAGCATAGGCTATATGATCACATGTCTAAGGTAGAATTATATTAAGTCATGGGCCAGTACTAACTTTGGTTTTGGGTTTGCATTTTGGTGCAATTTTGATACAGCAAGGAAAACAGAATTTGATCTGAAAATATTTATTATTAAAATGGCATATACAAACACAATTAGTAACAGTAATTCAATAGCAATGTGTGTCAATTTGTCTGAATAACCAATTTTGTGCTTTCCATGCCCAATTAATGCTGCACATCTGTAGTGACAAACAACCATCCATCCATTTTCTGAAACCGCTTATCCTTCTGGGGGGTCTGGAGCCTATCCCAGAAGCTATGGGCCTGAGGCAGGGAACAACCCAGGATGGGGGGCCAGCCCATCACTGGGCACACACACACATCATTCACACCTATGGCCAATTTCAGCAACCTCAACATGTTTTTGGACTATGGGAGGAAACCGGAGCACCCAAAGGAAACCCCACAACGACACAGGGAGAACATGCAAACTCCACATGAAACCCAGGTGGAGACTCGATCCTCGGTCCCAGAGGTGTGAGGGAACAGTGCTAACCACTGCACCACCATGCCGCCCAGTGACAAACACCCTTTTAGTCTATAGCTATTTTTCAGCCCAGTCTGAATTTCCTGTTAAAAGTGCCTTGAATGTCACAGGAAAACTAACTTGCAGAGGCTGTTTCTACCTTGCTCCGGTAGTACATACTGATGATGATGATGTCGTCTCCAATGAGTTAGCTTGTAGGATGTGTTTTCAGCAACATATCAGAATTCAGTATAACAGAGCAGGTAGACAGTCTTGGTCTAATCAACTACTCCAGTGCTGCTGTATGTTCCTGGGAAACCAAAATCTTTCCAGAATGCTGATTCTAGCTGATTGTGACCAGCATTCGCCATAACCAACTAACAAGCACAAATAGCATACTGTTTTCTACTTGTAAATTTTGGTTCCTCCTATGTTAATTGTATGTGCCAAACCAAAAATCTTGTACTGAATGTACATGACAAATACATGTACTATTACATGTACTACTTGAGTTTTGGAGCTCAAATAATTAACATTTGGAAAACAGCAAGTGTAATCCCCACACCATAATGTCACTCTGAATAGCAGAACATCATTTCCCAAATGTTTTAATATACATATGCAAATTGTTTTGTACAATTGTCATCATCCAACTGCTATTGTCTCTGCTATTGTGTCTTGAGAGCTGAGAAAGTTACAAGTGAGTGCTCTCTCTTGCCAGTGAATTTTACATACTGTAATGTAGAGCCTTGCAGTGTCGAAACTGGTGTTTTTGACATGAATAAGTATCACTTTGCTAATGAAAAATGATCAGTCAGTGACAATGAGGAAGTGAGAACCGACAATCATTCAGAATTGTGAAGCTATGAAGCACACTTACACTGACGATATATCTAAGCATTTTTCCTCTAGCGGTTAAAACCATGCTGTACTTTTCATTTTCATTTCATTGGTGGAATTATTGGCTTTTGAGACATGAGTTAATTGTTTTGGATAAGTTACAGGCTTTTGAAGCTAAACCATAGTGTTGTGTTATATGCATGAACTGTTTTGAGACATTCTGTTATAATCTTGAGAATGTTAATTATGTTTCACGAAATGTGCCAAAGTAATTGAGAAAAACTGTAAGGCTTGAATATTTACCCAGAATGATGTATTGAGATGAAATGTGGGTACTTGCAATCAATGAAAAATATTTTCTAACATTAATTTAGGATATCATTATAATGCCGCTTCCCTTTTCAGGTGGATGCCCCAGAGAGTGGGGCCTGGTGTGACAGTAACGTTGCATCGCCCTAAAGACGGCTTTGCCTCCCATAGTCCAAAAACATGCAGATTATCAAACTGCAGCCTCTAATTTGCCCTTAGTGTGTAAATATGTGTGCGTGCGTTTGCCCTGGGATGGATCAGAATATCGTCCAGGGTGTCTGCTGCCCAGTGTTAAACAATGTTAAACTTCAGATTAACACTATGGCCTCGTACAGGTTAACTGTTATGCAAAAAGGCTGTATTTGCTTAAGTAATGCTCCTCTATCTTTGGGTCCTGCTGGGTGTGTTATGTACAGTACAGTAAGAAAGTGAGATTAAAAGCAAGTTCAACACAGATGAAAGCAACCACTACACAATGCACGTTTCACTACCCGCTGTTATATTTGATGACTGCTAAACTGCTGCTGCATTTAGTAGCAGGAAATGATTGATGGAGTGAAAACAAGCCAGCAGTTTTCCTTGCTGACCTTCTGTGTTCACTTCTGCCAAAAGCACTATAGCACAGCAGAGTAAAACATTGTTTGATTAAGTAAAATGTATGTACAGCACATTAACTGGGCAGTCAAGCACTATATGAACTGTGTAGATATATGTGAGTATGGCGTGTGCGTGTTCTCCCCATGTCATGTGGGTTTCCTTCACCACAGTCCAAAGACAAACAAGGAGTCAAACTTACCTTTCTAAAGTGCCTGTAGAGTGTGTGTGATGATTAGATAGATAGATAGATAGATAGATGGATAGACAGACAACAGTGTAGCAGGCCAAATACTGTTAACCCTACTACTTTAAACGTACATATTTATAAAGTGTTCTGCTTCCTTTACCTATGTTGCTTAGCTACATACTTTAGGCCTTATATAAGAGCTCATTGTGCTGGTAGGTGACATTCAGGCATTGCGAGTCAGTGGAGCCATTTTGGCTAAAAGCACTGGGATGCATCACTGGTTTGAGCCCGGGCTGACACGTTCACTGCCAGTGGCCCCATCCCCCTCCACAGAGTGCCACTGACAGCTGTCTCATGACAGATGTGTCACGGCTCTGCCTGTGCATTTTGCTGCGGCCCCATACTGCAGCAGGCCCGGCTTCAGCGCAGCACAGTGATAGATTACACCGTGTCCTCTTTCCCTCCCCATTAATTCTGCTTCTATACCATCAGTGGCACTGATAATACAACGTTTACTATAGTGACGTTAAAACTTTTTTTTGCAAAAAGGTGTGATTTATTATCCTGAAAGTCGCTTTTGACATTGGCGACGTTCCAGAATGTTAACAGGTAGCCCCCATCCAAAATCGGCTAACCCTGAGAAGGTGCATCATGTATTAAACATTATGCCCTTAATTAAACACAGTGGTCTGTCAGTCTTATGCAGGCGATATTGACAAGACTGATTGTCAGTCTTGTTTAAAGAGATATGGCATTACATCTTGAAGCAGGCAGGGTGAAGGCAGCGTCAGTGTTTAATCTTGAAGTAACTTGTTCTTCGCATATGTCCTGCCACAGGAGCAAAACACCATATGGCCCAGTGTTAGACATTTGGTGCCCAGAGGGGCCAGGAGTGTAGAAAATATTTCGGTCATAAGTCACATCATGTAATTCATCAAGGGGCTGAATGCATGCTTTTAACAACTTAACAATTGCTTTACCTATTATAGAGCTCTGTTATCATTCACAAATTCAGGATTAACCTCAACTAGTGCAAATCAACTAGAGGAAGTTGAAAATCAGTTGAAAACTTAAGAGGGCAAAGAAGTAGATTCTCAGCAGTGAGCTGGAATGGTACAATATAAGTAAAATCAATACTCACTTTATTCTAAAAGATGGAGGTTCATGTATAGCTAAAGTGGACCTTGTTCTCTTAGCAGTAATAAAGAGAACTGTAGTACACCAACTACATTCATAACTGATACATTATGCAAGTATACCGTCAACTACATTTAGACAACCACATCAATACAACCATTAAATTTTTAAATGATTCTCATATTATTAGTTTACCTTTCACACTTTTTTTAATTACTATCATTCTCCAAATCATACGAGGAACTAGAAACATATAATTGATTGTTTTTCTCTGTTAATACAAAGTTTGTGGTGACATTCCCACACTCTTGATTTCTTGTATTATATTATGTGCAAAGGGAAAATGTCCCAATAGAATTATACAGCATACAGTATCGACACAGTTCACCTAATCACATGCTTTTTGCCTGTGGAAGAAAATAACAATATCTGCAGGAATGCCATGTAAAAACACCAGGAGATGATGCAATCACCAAATACACATAGCCTGAGGTTTGTATATCCCAGTGTGTACAGCCCAGTGTGCTACCACCATGCCACATCAAGACAACTCTTAAAGTATAATAAATATTTAATTTTGTTATTTCATTGCTAATTTTCCCACATGTCCAACACTGTACAACTCCATTCAGAAGACTCTAGACATAAACATACCTTTACCTACCTGAAACCAACCAAGGAAACAAATTATCATTTCGAATTCCTTATTTGAATTGCAAAAATCCCTCCAGTAGTGCTTTTAAACTCCTACTTCAATTTTAATTTTCATGTAAGAATTATGTCCAGACATTATATGTATATGTATATATATATAAATGAAAAAATAAGCTCTTAAATGAACACTTCCTTGGTATCTCTACCCTTTTTTGTTTTAGTAACAGTTCAAGGAATGCATTAGCCACTTTTAAGAGTGAGTTTGCACCTGAGTACACTTGCAGCCTCTGAATACATTTCTGAAATCCTGATTCAGTACGTTCCAGCTCTCTTTGTGAGGGTACCTATTAAAGACATTCTTTGTACTCAGATCTTGATGGGTGTACTGGATATACGGCTTATCCGCAAATGCTGCTGAATAGATTTCCTGTTTATTGAATTTATTTATTTTACTTGTATTTCTCCAGTTGTCCTCACAGCTTCAGATTTGAGTGATAATGGATGCTACTGACATTTTGATGAATCAAAGAACCCTGGAAAACATAAATAAATTCCTATGCAGGAATTTATGTTTTTGTTAGTTACCACATTCAACATGTTTTTAATATGATAGCTTTCTTCTGGATTATTGAATAATTCATTGGCTGTAGCTCTCATTACAGTAACTTCCTGTTATTGAGATTCTGAGAGACCTTGACGATTGCATATCCTGTTACATTATGGTCAGAACCAGGGAGTGACATAACTTGGCCATTTTGACTCTGGAAAGTAACATTTACTAAGGTTATTTAATTAATGTCTGACAGTGGTAGATAGTATTTCCAGTACATGATTTACATATATTTAAATGTAGAACTTGACAAGGTTATAGCTGATATTTGAGACAGGCCATTCAGGTAGTAAAACAGTCATTCAAGTAGCAAGCTTTACAAGTAAGTATATCTGGGATGCCGGAGAGCAGAAAAGACACACCAAGGGAAATTTGGGACACCATTTCACCTAACTGAGTTCTCATATGAGAAGCATTATAGTGACACAATAGGGTTGTACAGGTAGTTTTGGGATTATTAGGGTCCATTATTAGTTTAAGAGTGACACCGGCACCTGCTGATATCACTCAAAGATATAAATCATTATTTTATGAACTGGAATCTATGCCATTCTTCAAATAAAGCTGGCAAGACCACAGACAGCTACTGAATTTTAATATCTAGTGTTTTGTGCACTAGTGCAATAAATAGTCTCTAGCCACATCACCTCAGGTCATTTTTTTTCTGTATCTCAGCTCAACTTTCATTGGGCAATCATTGTACATTTTGGGAAACATTTGTTAGAATCTGGAAAATTCAATAACAATCGATAATTTATCATTTGAAGTTAATATTGTAAATGTTATTTTCATTTTCATTAACAATGGATTGCTAGATCAGTGCATACCAGGTCATGATCTATCTATGTAATGTAGCAATGAAGCCCAAATATGAATCTACCATCAAACTCAATGTTATCCAGAACAGTATAATGCACTGTATACATCGTTAGATTTAAGTAATGGTCCGTGTATGTTAAATCCGTAATGTATAACAATGCATTATATTGTACTCAATAACACTAGTATTTTATAACTGGGAATGAAAATGTATTACTCTTGAAATGATCTGAGACTCATACTTTAAACAGTCCTGATTAGAAATTACTAAAAAGCCACAAACAGAGTTATCAGTATCAATCTGTGTGGCTAATTTAATTACTTAAGCTGATTTTTTTTTCATTTTTCTTCTTTCTTTAAGCTTTTTCTGCAGTGTTAGCCTTATCTGGCTTAAAACCGAAGCATATCTAATGGCAAAAGGAGATTCAGCAAAACAAACAATCTGTCTACATGACACAATCCCAAATGTTGCCACCGCAATAGCTAGGCTGTCACTGATATATGGCTCTATGGAACATGATCAATTAATGCCTTAACTATAGAGCTGAAGAGGATGAATTCCACAAACCTCTGATAACAATCATTCTGGGATATCATGGTGGAGACTCTTTAGAAGAATAAGCAGGACAAAAAGCTTTATCTAATGAAAAAGGACTCTGCAATTAATCAAGCTCCATCATGGACTTTTCAATTTGGAGCAGTATTTGAAATAACTTTTCATTACAATATTCTCAATCACTTTGACTAGTAATATAATAAAGGTATACTTATAAGTAAAGTGGATTTTCTTGTTCATTTAGACATATACATATATACATATACAAAATTGTATATGTAATATACAAATATACATTATGCTTTTTTGATGTTTTCATTTAGCCTCCTGCCACATGGACAGTTAAGCATGCTCTCTCTCTGAAATGCCATTGTGATTCACTACATAAGGACAGAAAGATGATTTAAAGCTGAAAGTCAGTAACATCTTCTATATGACCAGCAATTCTGCTGTTGTACATTACACAGCTGTGTGCTTAATTATACACCTGAGTCAGCAATGGCTGTGGCTTAAATCGGTCAGTTCCTCTAATAGGGGTGTCCATATACTTTTGTCCATATAGTGCTTTTAAACCAAATATTGTATTTAAGCAAAATATATTTTTGCAATATGGTGCTTTTGAGGAACAGTCAGTCATTAGCAATAGCGTTACAAAGAGATGAATACAATGTGATGTAGGCATGGAAATCTGTTAACCACACCTGCAACTGTCCTCAAGGTCTGATAAATAAACCTAAGTATATCTTGCCAAAAATATGTAAATAAATCATTTAAATGTACATATCAAATGTAAGTTATGCTATAAATTTAGCAGTTTAAAAGTCAAACAGGAGCAAATCAGGTATGTCCTTGAAGACTCAAGATCAAAACTAAGCAATTGGGAACAGGAACTGTCTAGACAAGTATGGTTCTGAACAGAAGTAACACCAGCAAACTCATGGTTAATCACCAAGGTGACTCCCGTTTACTGAGAACAGGAAGCAGGAGACCATGTGTAGTAACCAGAAACCACGACACAGCCCTGCTACTTTCTCTAGCTATGCATTTTTTCTTTCCTTTATATAGCTTCTTCCTCCAACAGCACCCTTTAAATAGAGGTATATATAGTATCTACAATAAATGCACAATTAAATAATATGCGCTGCAATCTGTCACAAATCTGTTAAGGACATCTAGGTGATCACTTATCCTTTGGAACATTTCCATTGGCTTTTGAACTTAGTTTTTTTCTTTCTCTGTTTTAATGGACATTATTGCTTAGCTCTGAATGTAGAGTTTTACCTGTGTGTGCAGCTGTATATTATTTGCAATTCAATTTCCCCGGCCAAGGACATTACACACCCCACCCACACACACATACACAGACACACAGTTATATTATCTGGATAATCAACATATTTCTGCAATATTTGAAAATCTGGGACTTCCCAATCCACTAGCAACCAGTATATGTGATAAGAAAATAAAGTTAAATACCCTTTCACCTTCTACCCTGCTGTTTATTGCAGCCGTAGGAAGATTCACTTCTGTCACAGCTTTTTCCCTTTGAGGACTCTCTCTCTGACTGAGGCTGGTAACCATTACACAGCATCATAAATTTCTTTCTAATGTTTTAATGACAGCACAACTATTGAAATCAAACAATGGCATGGAGTGCCGTTAGAGGACACTTTATTAGTGTCAAAATCAGACTGCTTTGTTTACCAAAGTAGCAAAATGGAATATTTCTTTAAAAAAAATCTCTTGAAGTAATTTGGTTGAGGGGAGAATTGTTTTTCACACGTGACCCCTAAATGTTTCATTGTCCTGCATGCTTTTGCCACCTGGACTCCCTGTATCTGAGTTTTTTGGTCTTGCCCTCATGTGGGCCTGTGTGCTTGCTGCTTTTTTGGTCTGTTGATTGAAATAATTGCACAAGTATATTGAAGTTAAACCAAACAAATTACATTCAGTTTTTGTTAGCTGCCACAAATAAATAAAGTGGCCAACATTTTACTGGATAATCACACAATCTAAGAGAATTTAACAGAAAGAATATGGAGAAATGCAGCCAAACACACAAGAGTATGTGCATATAAAGTGGGGGGTTCAAATTTGGTCTGCTGGGACCATTTTTTTGGTCCCCATTAGGGGAAACTCAATTTTATAAAAATCCATGACAGAAATAAAGAAACTAAAGTCTTGTATTTCGTTTCTTTACTTATGGTTAAGGTTAGGGCTTAAGGGTGTCATTGTTGTGATTAGGGTTTTCCCTTAGTAACGAATGCACAGTCCCCACAAAGATATGAATACAAACATGTGTGTGTTTGAAGTCTGCAGGCATTCCCCATGTTGCCTTTGTTTCTTCAAGGCAATCTACATTCTACCACATTTCAGAGACATGCCTTTGATTAGTCTCCCTAAATTGCCCATAGTGCATAATTGTATGTCTATGTTTGCATCTTGTGATATAACGGCATCCAATTCGGGAATCACCCCAACCTTGTCCCCTTTGTTGTCTTCATGCTGTCTCCTCAGCCCTGACCAGGAGAAGCAATGAGAAGCAGAGTCGGTGCTCTTCTGGCTCTGTCCCACGTGTCATTTCCCCATTTGGCCAGCAGTTCTCACTGGCCATCGTGTTTGGTATTCACCTAGTGTGTTTCCCTGCTCGCCGGACCATTGGGCAGCTCAATGGGTTGAGTGTGCAGTTCAGAGGCTGACACCCCTGTTTAATGATGTTCTTGTACTTACGTTCCTAGTCTCTCCCAGTGTAGTTATCCTTCAGTGTTTGTTACTCTTACCTAGTTTCCAGTCCTTATTAATTGTAATTTATTCCACCTGTTTCTTATTATCCCATGCTTTTACTAATCGGTTGATTTTGGTTATGGTCCACACCTGCCCCTTGTTAGCTCTTGTTGGTTGTGTCGATTAAAGTGCATGCCCTCATTCTATGCTTTAGTCAGTTATTGTAGACATTACTGCCTGTTTGCAGTGGTGGCTATTCCCCAGTCTTGCTTGCTCTATTCCCTAGTATATTACATTGTGGTTCTTTTAATTACTTCTTATGTTTCCAGTTTTGTTCTTGACCCCTCTTGGTAATTCATTAAAATTTAATTAGATTTATTTTTCTAAATCTATTTCACTGAAGAATTTTACAGCTGAGTTTATCTTTATGCTTTTAAAATATTTGAAATCAAATATATAATCTAAATAAAAAGTAATTATATACTTAAGTCATTTGTCACTTTAATGGAACAAAAATAATGTATTTTCTTTTCTACATCCAACAGAGATTGCAGTTACATTTTCTAGTTTATTAAAATCTTGATTGTCAAATAAGTCATTTTTCCTATATACAATTTGAAGCATAATTACAATGCTCACACAGAGAGGATTGAAATGTATTGTTGATTAATGAAAAAAGCACAGATCATGGTCAAATGCAGGCACCTGGAGTCCAGCAAGGAGAATGCTGAATACACTAATTCTCAACCTACATCCAGCAGAGGAGGAGGGGTAGATGACTCCCGGGACTGAAGAACACTGGTTTCAACAAGAACACATGAATGGTAGGTGATATATGGTAGTGGCAAGAAAGTTGCAACTGGTACATGACAGGATTAGTGTGACATAAAACCTTGAAATGGCCTATATAATGGGGACTTGGTTTCTGGGAAGACAACCGCAACTTTATATCCCTCATCAAAAGCCATACACATTGACCCTGGTGAAAAAGTGGCGTACATCGGTGACTGTGGAGATGAAATGCTTCTGGTTATCCTTTGCCTGTTGCAGCTGAATATGGGCCTTCTCCCATACCTGTGCAAAGTCATCCACTGCTGGAATTTCATACAATTTCATTACCCAAGGGAATAAAGGTGGTTGGTATCCTAAGACACAATGGAAGGGGGCAGCTTAAAGCAGGTGTGATGTTTGGAATTCTGACAAATCAGCTCCAGTATGTTTGATTGGTGGAGCAGTATTGACAAGGAACTGACCTGACCAGTGGGTGTGACGATACTAGTCGGGCAGAGGACCCAGATGTGGTGCAAACAAGAAGCCAAAACATTAGGCACGAATCGAAGGAAGGATCAGGAGCGTAAGCCGTAAAGCTGAAGAATCTATCCTAGGGAGTGAGCGGGCAGACACACACTCGGGAGGACATAGGGAGACATAGGCATGATCAGATGGGCGTTGGGATCAGCACTCATAAAGGGAAAAGGATCAGAGAGAACAGGCACATGATAGGCACAGGAGGCGATACAAGGAAGCAGAGAAAATAGGGCAGATAAGCGCTCAGTTGTCAGGTATAATAATGATAATAATAATAATAATAATAATGATAATGTTGAATTTTATTTATATAGCACTTTTCAAGATCTCAAACATGCTTGCAGAGATTAACGTAAATGGGTGAGAAAATGACAAAACATATTATGGATTAGACACTTGAGCAAACAAAAAGGTTTTTAGCTTGATTTTGAGATCGACTGACGAATAGCATTATGAGGGGAGTTCCAAAGTCAGGAGCTAAACAAGGCATGCCAAGATGAAACCTTTCAATGACTAAACCAGTTCTACAGTAAAACTGTTATATACTAAAAGCAGTTAGGTCTAAAAAGAGAACAAGCGTCAGAACTTTAATGAACTTGACTGGGCGAGGGGGCGTGGTTGTTGTGAGTGGTCTGGGTCTTACAGTGGTATCCAGACAAAAGTGGCACATAAAAGGCCTTCCATGCCCTGGATGTGAACTGTGGTTTTTGATCCATAACAATATCTTTGGGAATCCTTAACAACCTCAAAACCTAGTAAAACAAACATACAACCAAAGGTATCAAGGTAGACAACTGGGGAAAAGGTATCATGGCAAATTTTGAAAAATCATGACCAAAAGAGAACGAAAACACAAAAAGCATATTGTAAAACTAGGTCATTTGTGAGGTACATAGCAATGTGAGACAATAGTCTCTGTGGTACCAGTTAAGGCGGTGCAGGTAAAGGCATTGCTCATGAAGCTTTTGATTGGGCACATGCAGGACAGGTGAGTATATAGTCTCATACATCATCCAAAATAGAGGTCCACCAGAACTTACAGGTTTGGAGGTTCAGAGTTTGTGTTATCCGTCATATGTGACCAGAAGTGACAGGAGTTCAATGAGGTATGTACCCATTGTAATAGTTGGGAACTATTCACTGTTTCAGGAGGGCCTGGGTCAATTTGAAGGCAGTTCATTATCTCCCAGTGGAGGGCCTCTTGCTACGATAATAGGGGAGGGTAGGATGGTTTCCGTAGGTGTTGTCTGATGGGGTGGGTTGTGTAATTGAGACAGGGCATCAGCTTTGGTATTCTACAATCCTGGGCAATAAGTAACAGTTAAATAGAATTGGGTAAAGAATAAAGCCTACTGGGCTTGTCTGGGGTTATGATGTTTGGCCTCACAAATATATTCAAGGTTGAGATGATCAGTGAGCACTAAGATGGGGGGGGGGGGGGTTGCTCCCTCCAGCTAATGTCTCCATTCTAGGAGATCTATTGCACAATCATAATTCCGATGAGGCAGGAGACCCAAGGCATTGAGTAGACTAAACGCATTGAGGTAGGAGGTGTATTCCACAGCAATCTGAGTGGTCTCAAAGACTTGTGGACTTTCCACCTGTGTAGCTCTACAAGGAACAGACAGACAAAACCTCCAACATGTCTCTCCACAGAACATTAGCCCCTCTTTGCCTATGCCTAGGGTCATGTTGTAACAACCAGGGGAGTCCGAAGATAACAGGGTCCCAGAGAGATGGCAAAGCTAAACACTGGATATTGTTGGGTCTGGTGGGGTACAAGGCTGTTCCCAAATTACTTACCATACAGCTCGCAAGCACGCAAAGTGACTGACGATAATATGTAAATATTATTTTTATATATTAACATTATGTATTATACATATATGTCAAACATTTTAATGACATATACAACAGCTCTTTAAAAATGGAAATCAGACTTTACTAACACTACTTTGTAAAAATACGTGAAAGTCAAAAGGTTCAAATGCTGCACTTTTGGTTACACGGTAACACACACACACACACACACACATGCATTCCAAAGGAAACATGACACGGTTACGACATATACTATTTACAACATAAATACACATAAAATTATGTACACTATTTACAGATTGCATGGTGCAGTGCAAGGCATGTCAGCAAATATTATACCTGGTCCTGCTGACTGACCCCACAGCATCACACTACCCCTAGGATCAGGCATCTCTCATGACCTCAAATTCCACCACAAAGTTCCACAAATAAGCTGGAAACTGGTGTTGTTGCTGCAGCTAGTGTGCTACAATCCTCAAGGTAATGGAAATACCTCCCTCTCCTGGGTCATCCTAATCCAAAGCCTGGTGGGCCAGGTCTGGCGAGGGGATCATATGGGGCCACTTGGGGTCTTGATCTCTGTGCAACACTGGAGCCTTTCACTGTTGCTTTGACAGCCACAGGTGATAGACAGTGTCAGAAAGGTGATCACCCCTGGTCCCAACAAGTAACTATTCAGTTTGGGTGAATGCCCAAATCGGGTCCCTGACACCAAAGTCTTGCCCATGGCTGTGTGTACCCTAGACACACTTTTGTCAGGCAGTTATTGCACTCTGGTGTTTCCAGGCCAGCTTGTGGACCTCAGATGCTCCTGGAGGCACCACAGATACTCCACCTCCAGTTCTGGGGGTCAACCGAACACCATGTTCACTGATGTACACAGCAGTCACCTGAACATCAGCCAGAACATCCTGTACCACTGTTTGTATGCCCATAGAACTAAGGCCAGGTGGTGAACCCAGTAACACTGGTGGTCAGCGACTCAGATGATGAGGTTTGTGGCGAACATGCAAATATACCATGCCACCAGCCCATCACTTTGAGGTTGAACGGGGGTGGTGCGGGTCTTTGCAATGCCCAGCTGCTTGGAGACCTCGCCAAACACTTGCACCTTGAAGTTTCGCCCTGCTTGCTATGCAGCTCTTCTGGCACACCAAAGTGGCAGAAAAACTTCTTGATGACCTTCTGAGCCATAGTCATTGCACTCTAATTGGGAACTGTATTCACCACAAGCCACAAGCATGTAGTGGTTTACCGGCATCACCACAAGGAAAAGGACCTAGGATGATCACCCCTACCCTCTCCATGAGAGCTCCCAACTGATCCTCCTGCAGCGGTGCTTCAGATGGATGGCTGGGTCCCTCCTCGGCCGAGCACACATCACAGCAGTGCATGAACATTTCTGTGTCCTAACTGTAGCCGGGCTAATAGAAGCAGCAACATAGCTTTCACAAGGTGCCTGGCTCTGGTCAAACTGCCTTAAGGATACTCCCGGGGCACAAGGAGCTGCAGTGGATGTCTCTCACCATCCGAAGACTGCCAGAGCCAGTACGCCACCTTATAGGCCCCCCTCTACAGTACAAGCCCCGCCCACTGCAAGTAGAGAGTCTTGATCTCTGAGTTAATTGCAGAGACGTCCCTCCACTCTGGCCACCTCCCCACCTGCAGCCAACCCCTGACTGCACTCATACCTGCTGTCCAAAGGCTCAATGATTCCTGCTGCCACCATCTCCCGAACATCTTGTTCTGCTGCCTGACACAGCCTGTCGGGTCACAGGTGGATGGGTACAGCATCCCCAGTATCGATCCGGTATTGGGTGAATGTGGCTGGTATGCACTTGCAGTCCCAGGCCATGAAGATATCCATGTGTCTGTCAAGCAGTGTCCTCAAACCAGTGCCGCTGCTCCACTGTTACACCCATGCTGCTATACTACCACAATTTGTGAACTGCTTGCACCTTCTCCATGGAAGTGCCACTCTTGCACTGTGAGTTAGTGCCCCTTATCTTGGTGATGGCTTGCCATGTCCATGCTGAGGTGTCAATGTGCCCCGTTATGTCAGTGTGAGCCCCCAGACTAGCCCAGTGATGAAGGAATCATGGATCCTGGCCAGCCACACTTCCTACTCTGTGGTCTGCCCTGCTAATGTGATACCAAGCCACCTCCTCCTCTACATCAGTGTGCAAATGCCAGTGATAGATGTATGTTGGACCTGTGTTACCTCACATCCCAGTGGGGCTGGCTGGTTTGTGCCTGGGAATATTCAGTGACATAAAAAACACATATAAAAGTAAAAAAAAAAAAAAACTTTAATATGTCTTAGAAAATATTTTTCAGGACGACAATTTGAGCCAAAGATTGATGTGAGCGGCATTTTTTCTTTTTGAACCTTTATTTTTTTGCAGTTTTTGCTTCAGGTAAGAAAGGGTATCATCTAAATGTCGGTGAGCTATGCAGACAGCAATTTCAGGCTCGCTCTTCAATTTTTTTTTCTTTCACCACATGACAGCAGGATGTTTGGTGTCCTCCTAGACTTCCCTTTGAAATGCATCAAGCTGTTCCCCTGGCAAATACAATCCCGTTACAAATAAGAGCAACACTTCACACATCCACTGTGAGTCTTATGGGGGTACCCAACTTAGATGTAATGATGTGGCAACTTTGACCTTTATGCTGCCACAGTTTCGAAATTAGAGCTACAACCAGCCAAAATATTAAGCCTAAATTGTCTGCCCCTGAATGATGCAATAAACAGCACCACAAGGGGCAACCCCCCACACACACATATAACTGACCGTATTGAGTTTAAAGTAACTTCACTGTGTGTAAGATGAGAGGGTGTCTGATGCAATAGGCTGCCTTTAGTGAGTTTATGCTATGCTAGTAGACAACAAAGCAGTATTTTGAATGCTACTTGGGTTGTGGGTCTGTCTCATCCTGAGAGTTTTTTTTTTGTTTCTTTTACATCCACTAACTCCCAAGTCACTTGTTCAAGGAACCAAGTAATCAATTTATGGTGTTATTTCACTGCTAATAAATCTATGTGAAGACAATGAACTAATATAAAAGAATCAGTGTGGTGGATTTTCTTTCTTTTGCAAGACATTAAACTGCTCCTGGAGTCATCTTATCCACTTTTTTGTCTTTTCCCACATCTATTATTTGGCCATATGTATGGAACTCTCACTTTAATTAAATCTATAATTAATGGCTTGTTAGAAAATTAAATTTCAACAGTAATCTCATATTCAAATCTGGTGCATGATTAATACTTCAAAATTCTAAAAGGACGCAAACCCTGTGTGTGTGTGAGTTTGCATAAATCGTATTTGAGGACCAGAAACTTCCTTACTTTTGTGGATGTTTTTTTTCTGGTCCCCATTTGGATAACCTCAGTTTTATAAAAATCTGTGAATGCAATCAAAAAAGTAAAAATGCCAAAAGTTTTGTATTTTGGTTTGTTACTTATGGTTAAGTTTAGGGCTGGGTCCCCTTTTAGATAGGTATTCCAGTCTGCGCGTGTGTGAGTATATTATATTTGTGAGTGCTGATTTTAATTGCAGGGAGCATTGTCCTACTGAAAGAGGCCACTGCCATCGGGGAATACTGCTGCCATGAAGGGGTGTACTTATTTCGGTAGGTGTTCTGGGTCAAAGTAAAATCCCCATGACCCAAGGTTTCCCAGCAGAACACTGCCTAGGACATCACTCTGACTCCACCGGCTTGCCTTCTTCCCATGGTGCAATCTCTTCCCCAGGTAAATGACTCACGTGCACCTGGCCATCTGCCTGGTGCAACAGAAAACATGATTCATCAAACCACACCACCGTCTTCCATTGTTCCACCCTCCAGTTCTTTCACTGGCCATTGTAGGTGATTTTGGCAGTGGACAGGGGTCAGCATGGGCACACTGATAGGTGTGCAACTATATACCCCATCTTGACACAGGTACCTGAGCTTGGCTAGGACACACATACACAGAAACACAGACTCGTGTACCTATCTAAACAAGGACCTTCCATTCATTTCTATGTGAAAAACCCTAATCACAATCATGACACCCTTAACCCCAACCCAGCCCTAACCTTAACCATAAGTAACCAACCCAAATACAAGACTTTTGGCATTTAAACTTTTTTGATAGCGTTCACAGATTTTTATAAAATTGAGGTTATCCAAATGGGGACCAGAAAAGATATCCCCAAAAGTAGGGAAATTTCAGATTTCCCTCAAATGTAGATCTATGTAACCCCCCCCCACACACACACGCACACACACTAACCATTCTCCTACTGACAATCTGGCAACCTGAATTCACCTTGCCGTTTTTGGACTGGGGTGGGGGGTGTCCGGAGAAACCAATGAAAACCCCACAAAGATGTGATAAATAGTGCGAGAGTGTGAAGCGACCACATTAATCACTACACCACCACAACACCCCATATCCGAGTTTAATCCTCTTTATCATTTTTTTGATAAAAACATTGCATTTTGATTGCAATTTTACACAACGTTTATTTCCTTAGCTGCTGTTTTTATGCAGAGTGAGTCACAATTTCTGTAGCCCTGTATTTGCAGTTTAAGTACCTTGCTCAAGGATTTTAAAGGAAAGCCCCTTACTGACAGTCGTTGAGCTGCAAGTCAGCGTCTACGTCAAGCACTACGCAAACTCCCTTGACACATAAGTCATTTTTAATTATCCGTTAATGTAGGGAAGCCTGCTGATCAAAGGCATATGGAATAGAAGAATGCGGAACTGTACCAGAGCATTATATATAACACATTCTTCACAGGACATTACGTTTGCATCCTCTCCAATGCATGATGCCACATATATCTAAAACAGGTATGTTGTGGGGTCACCTTGGGGGTCACAGGACGTTACATTAGAACCCCCTCCAATGCGTGACGTCACATGTATCTAAACAGGTATGTTGTGGGGTGACCCTGGGGTGCCAGACGTTAACACAAGTTACAAGCAGTTACAAGTGTATGACTATGGGGGTCCACTAAGGGATCCACCTGGGATACTGCAAGCACACCCTTACCAGGCTTCGGCATGATGCCGCATTTAGCTGAGATAGATGTGAAGGGTCTTTGATGAAGATGCCATGTGCAAGCCTTTACTGTGCATCCATATTCAGCCGAAAAGCCTGCCTGCGTAACATGGTGCGATAAATTGAAAATCTCACAAACAGTCTTGGTCGGAGGATCTGTAATATTCTGTCTCTGCTGCCTCGTCCTGCCTTGCATATCATGTCCCCACCCAGAAGAGATTGTGAAAACAGAAAAAAAGAGAAAAGGCAGAGAAAATGGCTTTTTGTCAGTTAACTAAAAAAATTGAAAACGGCTCCTGTCCTGTCACAAAAGAATAAGACAGGGCCTGTGGAGAATTTGCAGTGCTTCCTGTGAAACGAGATGTGAGCGCTGGGAACAGTGCTGTGCTAATAGCACCTTAAAGGGAT
Organism: Petrocephalus schoutedeni; assembly: GCA_026780765.1. Classification (NCBI taxonomy): domain Eukaryota; kingdom Metazoa; phylum Chordata; class Actinopteri; order Osteoglossiformes; family Mormyridae; genus Petrocephalus; species Petrocephalus schoutedeni. The sequence goes on from JAODKL010000036.1 coordinate 22,114,878, forward strand.
TTGGTGTGGCAACATAAAGAGATTGGAATTTTGATGTCCCCCACCTCCCCGCCCTCAATCTGACTATATATTGCAGACACTTCTTACCACCTTAGAAATCAATGGCCTCAGCACCCGGCAATGCATTCCTCCATTCCTCTGACAATGAAAATGGAGGGAATGCTAACTACTCAATAGATCTCGCACCATCAGCATCACGAGCAGCAGCATCACTGATGGCACCAATGGATTTGCAACTAGACATTATAAAAGCATTGCTGTCTCCTCCTGCAAACAGTCATCCTGAAATACAGAAAGAGGTGTGAGGTGGACCAACCCAAACATCATCCATATCTCTTTCCTCCAGAGAAGAATGACAACAATACTGAAATGCTGATTCACTGATTCTGGTCTGACCTGGTCATCCCTCACGGGACACTTTCTGGCCTCTGAGGATATCAGAGTTCCCCCAGTGAAGCTGCATGGAGCCATCTTGATGCTTTCGTATATTATTAATGAGAAAAAAAAAACATTCTTTTCAAAGAGACCTCCAGAGAGCCCCAAATGTACATGTATAACCTGTATTCCCCATGGTGTATTTCATTGAAAATACATTTTTATATTGTATGACTCAGCTGCACCTACAATTTAAATCAGCAGCTATGAATGTTAATCATGAGGCATTGCTTATGTATCACCGAAAAGCAAGTAGTGTCTTTATTTTTGTGATGGGTTTCATCTGTCTTATTGTGCATCATGAATTTAAATGAAAATGAAAATATATTTATAGTGAAAAAACCCTGAAGCTGTGTGATTTTTCTGGGTTTCTGGGTATGTTAAACTGCAGGTCAACTATGCGGATATGATTTCCAAAAGTCTTAGGCATTGATGATGATTTCTTTTGTCCTTTATTTTTCAACACAGGAGCTAACAAGGTTGACTTTTCACGTGCAGAATTCTTAAAGGTTGCCAGAATTTGAGAGGGAAACATTTAATTTTAATTTGACATTTATCCTAAGCAGGCTTCTGCAATCTAAGATTTTGGCTGAGACAAAGTCTTCATCAAACCTTGGATATCTGATCCTTTAATGGAGTGACCTCCGGTGCCACGTTCTCCTGATGGAATCTGTAGTAGGATGCCTTCCAGATTGATCAGATTTTGCAGGATGCAGGGCGTGTATTCCTTTGCTTGCAGCAGCACATACTGTATAATTTTTGGCACTGATCTGCCACTTTGGTCTGAGGGCTTAGACCCACCTCTCTCGCTATACTGTTTGCACATTGTTTTTTTTTCTTTCTGTTTGGTCAAATTTATTGCATTACCTCAACCTGCCTATTTTTGAAAAAAAAAATGAGATTAGCAATAACTGGGTACCACTTTTTAATAAGAGTTAATGTCAGTTTAGTTCAGTAAACAGCATCTGGTATTTGAATTCAGTCATAGATGGCAACAGCAATGTAAACCCTACTGACTGAATGGCCTGCATTTTCTGTTCATCCTGACAGCTGAGTTTTATCTAGCAGTTGTTTCTCTTTCAGTCTGTTAAATGGAGAGATGGACAAGGGTGGATGGCCCTTTAAAAGATTGAGACACATTTCAGAGAAAGCTAAAATGATGTCATTAGAGAAGAGGAATACATTTTTCTTTTGTTTCACAGCCTCTGCCCTTAGCCGTTTCTTCAACACAGGAGATTTCTTTGCAGCTGACATGCCTGGGTCAGTAATGGGCTAGAAAGATACCCACTAATGATCCTGGTAATACGCCGGTCGGGAGTTGGAACTCTTCTGGACAAGAAGCTTTTACTAATTAATACCTGTCACTTCTTCATATGCCTAGAGGAAAAATATATACTTTTTTTTGAGAGGGATATATCTGCTAAGATAATCCATTGATTTGCATTCCGTGTCACACAGTCTTGGATAGACAGTATTAAGTAGCATTTAATGATATAGCCCTACTGTACTTTCCATGATGAAATACAATCTGCACCAGGTCAGGGACAGAGATTAGATGTGGTGTGACCCATGTAAAAGCTTCTGCAACCAGCTTGCTTTGAGAAGCTACATCCATCAAGTCATCAGCCATAATTAACAACCCTGTGAGAATAGACTCTCATTCTCATAGCTTCTAGGAAGTCCCTGGAGAAATTCAGTATCTGCGATCTGCTACTACAGCTTATCATACAGAGGTTGGTGTAAAGAAAAACACCACACAGCTCTTATATTTGGAGGCCCATTCAACCAATGAGCCTGATTTAATAGGAGGTCATTAGCAAGACCGATTTTCCCTGAAGAATTTGTATAATGGCATAAAATGCAAGTTAACTTCCAGCACAGTTAACCAACGTCACAAAAACTGAGAACAGGACATTTTTTTTACAGCTTTACACTTGTCATATATGTAAACACACAAACATTGCACAAGAATCATAGTTGGAAAAAAAAGACCCACATTTAGCAGTATCTAGCACTTTTGTCAAATAAAAATTTAAGTTGTGCTATTGCATTCAAATTGTTCACATATGTAATGCTGCCTTTTTGTCTTTTTACAAAAACTCCTGAAACACAACCAGTATAAGGAAATCAGGAAGCAGAAGAAACAGTTCTATCTTCCTCCAAAAGAAGCTCCTCGCCATGGATCGGGGTTTCTTAGCCAGAGAATGGTGGGCTTCTGTTGGGCCAAGGAACTATGGTTGGGAAACACGATTTAGTTCATGACAGACCACCACACACTGTCGAACACGATCGCTGGCTAGTGGCATTTGTGAATATACTGATCTATCAATAACATTTTGTGAGGGGAAAGCCCCCCCCCCCCCCCCCCCCCCCCCCC
>JAODKL010000036.1:22143071-22159484 GCA_026780765.1 Petrocephalus schoutedeni
GGGGGGGGGGGGGGGGGGGGGTTCTATCCCAAAGGTCATGTGTGCAAGGCCAGGAGCAACTCAGGATGGGGTGCCAAGCCATTACAGGGCACAGTCACACCCACGGATGGTTTGGTAACTCAAATTAACCGCAGCATGTTTTAGGACTGTGGGGGGAACCCAGAGGAAACTCCATGGTGACACAGGAAGAACATGCAAACTCCACACACATGGAACCATGACAGAGGCTCGAACCTTAGTCATAGAGGTGTGAGGTGACAGTGCTAACCACTGCACCACCATGCCACATTTTGGGCCATTTTTCATTCAAAAAAATACTACTGGTTTGATACTGAAGTTTCTCAAAAGTAGAGGGATTGCTCTGAATCTGACATATAATAAATTCAGTCAGAAACATGATCAATAAATAAATATAACAATATCATAATTTTTTTATATTTTTGGTTGGCAACTTCTAACCAGAGTTACCTTCTGACGAGCAGGGTAATTACAGTTACATAGTCATACACAAGATCTCATGGCAAAAAGGCCAGATGCCAAAGTCAATTAGGAAATGATGGGTTTTCTCCTGATAAGATTCATGAAGATCCTTAATAATGTGACCTATACAAGTTTTCAGTGCCTAAATATAATTCCCAGCACTATATTTGTGCTGTGCCTGTGCATCTGTGCTCAAATACACTGTATTGCCAAAAGTATTGGGATGCTGCGTTTACACACCCATGAACTTGATATCCCATTCTTAATACATAGGCTTTAATATGGAGCTGGCCCACCCTTTGCTGCTATAATAGCTTCAACTGTTCTGGGAAGGCTTTCCACAAGGTTTAGGAGTGTGTTTATGGGAATTTTTGACCAAGGTGTTCTGCAAGGTTGAGGTCAGGGCTCTGTGCAGGCCAGTCAAGTTCCTCTGCACCAGACTCGCTCATCCATGTTTTTATAGACCTTGTTTTGTGCACTGGTGAGCAGTCATGTGGAAACAAGAAGGGGCCATCCCCAAACTGTTCCCACAAAGATGGGGAGCATGAAATTGCCCAAAATGGCTTCATTCTGTATGCTGAAGCATTAAGAGTTCCTTTCACTGGAACTAAGGGGCTAAGCCCTTTAATAACCCCACACCATAATACCCCCTCCACCAAACTTTACACTTGGCACAATGCAGTCAGGCAAGTAATGTTCTCCTTGCAATTGCCAAACCCAGACTCCTCCATCGGATTACATCGGAGGATACATCTCCAGTGCACTAGAGAGCAGTGGCAGTGTGCTTTATACCACTGCATCTGACGCTTTGCATTGCACTTGGTGAAGTAAGGCTTGGATGCAGCTGCTCAGTCATGGAAACCCAGTCCATGGAGCTCTCTACGCATTGTTGTTGAGCTAATCGGAAGGTCACATGAAGATTGGAGGTCTGTAGCTATTAAACCTGCAAAAAGTTGGCAACTTCTGCAGACTGTGTTCCCAATTGCTTCCACTTTGTTATAATACCAGTAACAGTTTAACCTGGAATATTTTTTGTAGGAAATTTAATGAATGGACTTATGCACAGGTGGCATAATATTATGTTACCACACTTGAATTCACTGAGCTCCTGAGGGTGACCCATTCTTTCACAATGCATGCCTAGTGCTTGATTTTGTACACCTATGGCTATGGAACACCTGAATTCTTTTTAAAAATATAATCTATGTGAATGAATGCATAGGTCTTACTGTAAACCACATACAGTAAATGATGCGGGCATCAATCGGCAGTATCATTTACTATGTCGAGGCTAATGGCTCAAAAATCGTGAAAGGAATCCATGTATAATAAGCAATACATAACACATCATCTAAATATTTGATGTGAGAGGCTTAGGTACTGCTTTAAGCATTTTAAAATCATTAAATATTGACTTCCAAAACAAATGTGTAATCCATCCTTATGTATTCTATTTCCCCTATTATTCATAAAAAAAAGAAAAAAATATGTACAGGCCATTTTTAAAGCTATTTCATATTTGCTGAAGCTTAGAATTTGTAAAGAAGAACAAAAGAATTCTTGAGGCAATATCATACCCCTTTGGTGGTGAATTTTCACTATTGTCAAGTTTTTGGGACATTTTAATTTTAATCAGGATTGCGAAGCATAGATCCTGATACTCTTTTTTTTTACAACAAGTAAAATAAATAAACCAATCCACTATGTCAGATAAAATAATGGACTTACTGTAAATGTTTATTTTAATATTGGAGAATATAATGCATTATATTATATATAATATAATATAATGCAATTTAAATGTTATGTTTAAAAAGCTGAAAATGGCAGTGTTCTTTTCTCTATGTGAGTAAAACAATAAAGAAAAATGTGGCTGTGGTGATTGTGATAGAAGTATTTTGAACAGAGGACATACAAAGCTAAGTCCTTTGTGTTTATGCATTCACAGCCTCTTTTGAATAATTTATAATTTGTTGGTTTCAGTTATATACTAATGGGATTTGATTTGCATATTTACTTTTAAACGTCCTACATGTGTCATTGGGGAGACTTTTTTATTATTATTTTGTGAGAAAGAATTATTGTTACTGGTTTTACTGCTCTGAATCTGTCTGTTTTATCACTAAATAATTTTGGTTTTGGACCCTTAATATTTCTTAATATTTCTGTGGTGATTTTGTATTTGGCTGTTTCTTTCTTTAAACTGAGCGGCCTAAATGAAATGGAAAAATAAATAAGAACTTTGACATTTCATATCACCCCTGAACCACAAGGAGATCATGCCATTGCTGTATGGAATGGTATTTTTTCTATCTTTCAATGACTTTTCAATAACTGTAGTGAGAGATGGAACAAAAATGACCTTTTGATGCTAGAGTGACACCCTGGGATCTGCAAGTGTCCTAAAGGTATTCCTACACAAGTGCTTTGCGTCCACTTGTCCTTGTACTAATTTATCGTTCATATGGCACAGCTTTTTTCATACCACTGGAAGCCTATTGCGAAACATTGTGAGAGCTTATCTACAAATTCAGTATATTGAAATAAATTTGATTTAGTTTCAGTTGGTTTTCCTCTTTTATGAACCCTTGCATGGGCAGTTTCTTTACCCCCATGTTAATTTTATGTTTTGTTTGAATTAAACTGTCAGTACTAGGACAGGTACAGTTTTGTGAGAACCACTTAATCTAAGGTTTAAATTAAGACAGGGTATGTCAGTTCTCATTTTTGTCATTGTCACTTTATTTTTTAATAAACTGCTTCAAATCAGACTATCCATCCATTCATCCATCCATCCATCTTCCAACCCACCTTATCCTTTTCGGGTCGTGGGGGGTCCGGAGCCTATCCCGGAAGCTACGGGCACGAGGTGGGGAACAACCCAGGATGGGGGGCCAGTCCATCGCAGGACGCACTCACACACCTATGGGCAATCTAGTAACTCCAATTAGCCTCAGCATGTATTTGGACCGTGGAAACTGTCGCTGTCCATGCCTGCCCTTCTGCTTCCCCTAGTCCGTCTGGTCTTGGTCATGTTACACTGGCTTCAGCCTACCCTTGTTGCCTGTCCTCCTGTTTTCCTTTGGTTCCTGTCCTGTTATCGTGTTCTAGGTCCTGTGGTGTTTTGTTTTTTCATTTATGTTTTGTCTCCCCCAGGTCATCCTTTTCCAGAGTCTGCCCGTCCGCTGTCTGCCTGTGTCCTTCTTGGCTGGCCTTGCCCTGTGTCCTGGCCCCATGTGCTAGTCCTGTCGTCCGGTTCCCTGGGTCCCCTCCCTGATCTGGTTGGCGCTCCTGGAGGGCGCGCCTTTGGGGGGCAGTTCTGTCATGAACAGCCCCTCCCTGCATGTCTATTCCCTGTGTTTCCCTCAGGCGTGACTTTTAATCAGCCACACCTGAGTCTTGTTAGTCTTGCCTCGTGTATTCACCCTCTTGTTAAATGATCACCGCTGCCTAGTGTTTGTTCCTTGATTAGCTCCCTCCATTAGTTTGTCTTAGTCTTGTGATCCCTGTCCGGTCATTTGTATGCTACCCGTTGTTCTGATTCCCATGTCTCCTTTCCCCGTCAATAAACCATACCCCTTTGAAGGGGTTTTGCCCTGACTGCTGCAACGTGGGTCATTACTTCCTTTGTCACTGTGACAAAATATATATATATACATATATATATACATATACAGGCACACACATATAGTTTTCCCTGTGGAAGCCTTTATGCCATAGCCACTATGCCATTATGTGTCACACTACTGCGAGAGTAAAGTCTACACTCTTTATGCTGTACATTCAAAGGTGACTGAGTCTAAAGGGAGGTTTATTTATTCTGTTCACCCTGCTCTCTGCACATCTTGACATCTGTGCAGTAGTAGAATACTAAAAGGTCCTTTTAAAACGTCTGTCAGGAGGTCACTCTTTACTTTTGACATTAGGTTTTTTGGTGTTCTTTAAATATATAGTGTTTTTATATATAGAGTTTTTCTAGTTACTGTGCCTAATGGCTTAAATGGTAATGGAGTATTGTGCTTAGGAGGCTCTCTCAGTAATATTTTATCCCCAGACCTTCAAAGCTGTGGGTTTAATTACTCTGTGTGTGGGGGTTTGCATAGATCACTTATGAAGACCAAAATGTCCCCAAAGTGTGGTAAAAACCTGACATTTCACTACTTTTGGAGACATCTGGAGGTTATTCCATTCCAGATTCCATTTGGCTAACCTCAATTTTATAAAAAAAATTGCAATAAAAAAACTAAAAATGTCAAAAGTCTTGTATTTGGGTTGGTTACTTATGGTTAAGGTTAGGGCTGGGTAGGGGTTAAGGGTGTCGTGATTGGATTAGGGTTTTCCCATAGAAATGAATGGATGGTCCCCATTTAGTTAGGTACACGCGTCTGTGTGAGTGTGTGTGTGTGCGCGTGTGTGTGTGAAAACATGTTAAACTTTTTGAACACTGCAATATGGCTTTTGGCCACGTAAAGGTGAGTGACTTAATACAGGCATCCCAAGCACATATGAAAAATGAAATTAAAAGCACTTACGTCATTGGCAGAATGCGCTTAAGGGTCATTTGCATGCAAAACGCCAGCATTTTGGTGTTTCTTTACCCAAAGCACATAAATCGCTGAAGTGCACTTAAACCCCAGACTAAAGTCGATGGCAGAATATGCTTAAGTTAAAAAAGTGTGCAGCTAAGTGGTTTTTTTTTTTTTTGTTATTTTGTACTTACGTGCAGGAGAGAATAAGCCCTGTAATGATCAAGTGAATAAGAATAGCCAATGATAGTCTTCAGGGTTTAAGTATAAACTGCATGTGGTTTAATATCCTTAAAATTTGCATAAATGTATTAGTCAATCCATTTTAACTTGTGCAATGTAGTATAAATTATTATACATGTAATATATTTATATTTTGTTCATTTTCTGTTGTGTAACAGCCTTGATGCTGCTTCACTAAATTAAAGTAAGTTAAATTAAATACAGCTGATGTAAAAAAATCTGACGGTACTTGAAAATGCTGCACTGTGCTGTGCTTTCTTAATATTATTCACCTTAACTACTGACTCATATTCATAGACTGCATTTTTGAACACAGTTTTAACCTGTTTTAAGGATACATGTTAACCTTCCCAGTGTTTAAATAAGAAAACCATCTACATGTCACTAATGCATAAGGCCCATGTAACACAAAACTTTTTGTCTCCAAATGTAGCACAATGTTTTATACACAATGTACCTGCCTGATCATGTTCCCGTGTGTGCCTTATACAGAGTGTACCTCCCTGATCATGTTCCTGTGTGTGCCTTATCCACAGTGTACCTCTTTCCAATTGTATGTGTGCTTTCTCCACACTGTACTTATATTACTATACATCTCTCAATTTTATATTTTTATAAATCTAGTTATCACTTGGCATTTGTTATTTGGTTGATTTAAGAAGGTTTAGACTTATATTTGTATTTACTATTATGTAATCCACTTGCTTTTTTCTGATATAATTATTTCACAAATTATAGTTTTTACGAAAGAATATACTTTATCTTGTATGTTTGAAAAAAAAAATAAAGAAGTTATTTTATTGCTCAAGTTATTTTACTGCTCTTTATTTTATTCTGCTCTGCTTTCTATCTTTCAGCTGATTGGATGATGGATGTGCGCAGTGTGATAACACTATAGGAACAAATTCATTCCTTCATCCATCTGTTTTCTATATCTGATCATGCTGTGAAAAAGTGTTACAAAAATCTTGGGGTTCCCCTGGGATGGACAGGGCACATGGCAGAATAGACTGTGAAACAACTCAAGGCCACTGCAGCCAACCACAATCACCAATTCACCTGTACTGTATTTTTGAGTATAGGGGACCAACAGAAACAAATTAATTTACTATTACAGTGACTTACTATTAGTTTCATGGCCTATTTATTGTTTCAATTTATTTCTTTACTTCGGGGCATTTAAGAAAGCGGGGGTAATTTAGCTGAAGTCAACCCAAAAAAATCATGTCAAGTTCCATAATTGGGAAAATTTAAGTCAGGTTGAAGCAAACTCAATATTTGTTGTGTGCCCATTACGTGTCAAAAGGCAGGGGTATAGCGTGTGCATGATTCACCCATGTCTCTGCAAATCATGGCCAAAAAATATGATGGCCGTACTATTTTGATTTTGCACCATTTTCTCATTTATCTGGGGGCCTGTTCTCTCTATGCTCTTGTTTGATATAAGCCTTTAATTATTTGCTCCTTTATATGTTCCTGACCAATTATTAACATATAAAGAACTGAGATTTTATTTTTTGGCAGTCTGAGGTATAGTTGTACTGACAACAATTGAAGTGTGTCATTTATTTTTAAAATAATTATTGTAAGTGAATTATTGTAATTGATTAATCGTTACAATGATTAATTTCTAATACATTCCCAGTCTTATAATAATTTAATGATTATGCCTTTTTTCTGTTTTGATTGTGATACATAAATAACCATTCTGAAATATAACTGGTAAGTATACTTATTGTGAAGAAAGTTGGATACTCCGCAGGTTTTCATGAATCTGTGACCAGGAGTGATGGTAGGTGGAGAGCTGGATAGTGAGATGGCCTTTATAGTATTTTTGCAAAAGCCCAATCAAGATAATTTAATTAGATTCAAACTGATGCAAAAACACTGATGAAGAGAAGATTAAAGAATCAGTGTAACCATTTATTTTTTTTTTAGTTTCATAATTTATCAAGCCAAATAATGCATGATTTGTGTTTGTGGATGAGTTTAACATTCACAAAAATATGGTAATTATAATTATTTTTCCTATTTAAATTTTGACTAGGAGAAAAACGAGAATTATTTAAAGCCGGAATTTAAGTTGTATTATTCAAACTCAATTTCTGCATTTCTTCCTCATTGACACATTCTTCTATGTTCAATTTAAGCACTAAACATTATACAAACGGAAAGTAACCTAAATAATTAGTTTGATATTGTCTCTGCTGAACTATGGCAAGCTGCATTAATGTGGAAAGCCAAACAGTAATTGTGAAGTGTCTCAGGCCAATTGAGTTTTAAAATGGCAAACACTTGTATCTGTTAATATTGGCAAACTTGACTGCTAACCTGAATTCCAGATTGCACCAAGATGCTTGGGGCAGAGTTTTCTTATCTTACATGCACATGACACCATTTGCTAAAGGTAATTTAATACATGTAGCCAAGGAAATATAAGTAGCTTATCATCTTAATTATGTTTAATTTCATTTTGGTCAAAGGTTCAGCTCATGAAAGTGAGGATCGTCAGCTCAGTAAAGTACAGCTGGATTCATCTCTTTGCCAGCAGTTTGCTTTTAAGACCCTTCCTCAAAGGTACCCCACAGGCCTTACGATCAATCTGGGCAAACTGGCGGAACATATGTTTGAGTGAAAATATTTTTGACTTGAAGAACCTATGCACATCTCTTTGACCATTTTCAGTAGAAAACATTGTGTGAGCTTTGATCTTTCAACCAATTACTTGAAATTGTGTCAAAATGTGATGCTAATGAACAGTGTCTACAGTATGTAGTGTGTATCTTTAGCTGGAATTAAAGGATAAAGCCTAATAAAATAAAATAATAGGAGTTCAGTTTGGACTTCTGTCCCAGCTGTTTGGGGAGTTTACATATTTTCTAGGGCTGTCACTGTCATGCTCGAGAGCAACCATGTAAGCACAAGGTAAACCCAGCCCAAACTCTGCCTTAATTATTATTCTAACGGAGATTAATGACATCATGAATATGCGACTACAATGGCCTGGGGGTAATGAAGGTAAAGGGTTACTAGTAATGCGAACCAACCCGTATTTCTAACTGAAGTGTTTAAAATCTGCAGATCCACTACCTCGGTTCTCAAAAGGCGCATTAGGAGCCTTTGGCAACTTGGCACCAGCGGTTTGTGGTCCGTCTGTGGGTGGAAACTGCCCATGCTTTGCATGTAGCATGCAAACCGTTCACAAGCCCACACACAAGCAAAGTCCTCATTTTCTATTTGGGAGTATCTTATTTCTGAATCAGAAAGTGTGTGAGAACTTTGCTGGGTGTGCCATCAAAACTTTGCACAGTTCAGAAACTACCTTTTTGTTTTGTGATAATTTGAGCTACTCCCATAATTAGATTTCATACTGAAGGATTGTCTAGTAGGTGATGCTAGCGATACAGAACAGAAATATTTCAATCATGACTTGCTTTAATGAAATGAAGCATTTTAGAAGTCATAAAGGTAATTTCATTAAATAATTAAAAAAATTAAAAGTCTGTCATATAATTTTATTTTTATGATAGATGCTGCTCATTAAGATATGGCTATAAACTAACAATTATTATCCAAGAAAGGAGATTCATGCACAGCAGAATAAACAAGCAGTTTATAGGCTGAGCCATTTTAATTTCATGCCATGCATTGCACTGTTAGGGAAGAGTAAATGCTGTCAAGCTGACAGAAATCCTAGTGAAATGGGCCTCTTCTGCCTTTGATCCATTTAACCAAAATGAAATTTTTTTGGAATGACTGAAATTCAGCCACTGCAAAAAGGTGACATGTATTGCTTTAAAAAATGCCCTTTTATATCATCAGTAGTGTCCTGTACTGATGAATCTATTAGTAGCTGGTACAAGAATATTTATAAAGAAAACCTTTGACAGGCATCTGAGCTGCATTGAAATTTAGACGCTGCATCTACATCAGTGTCTGTGGTTGAAAAAAGAGCAAAGCATTAAAAATAGTGAAGCTAGGGCTCCCGTTTCTCAGCTCTGGTGGCATTTATTTGCCTTGTATATGAGTTACGGACTTATTTCGGTTTTCCATTCATAACAGATATTCCATCATTTTTAACCACAATGCAGAAACTCTTTTATAATACCGTCTGTTTCTCTGGCAGCTGATGTCCCAATACAGAGAGGCATATGATAACAGGGATATACAGACATCACTCATGGGGTAGAATGCACAGACAGGAGAAATTATACATATAACATATGCTACAGTTAAATGAATATTAAAATATCCTGGCCCTTGAAGACCAGAGATCTCTTGAGGGATGGCCTTAATGGATAGACACACAACAGCATCAACAAGGATATAGCTCTAATTAAACAACAAAGAAAGCTTGGAAAAATATGGAATAACCTCTTCATTAGCTTGTCAAACTCAGTTTTAGTGTTTCCAGGCAAGTTGATTTAACTAAAAACACTTTATACAAATTAGGCACTGATTTTAATATAAAATATATATATATATATAATTATATAAAACGCATGATGTACTGTGACAGATGTTTGCTCCAAGAAATTATGTGTGGAAAAGGTAGAAACAGACCTTGAAGAACATATTTTAATTGGAACAAACAAATTAAAGTAGTTATTACTGGCAATTACTAACATTTAAATAATTAAACATGAATGGAAAGTAACTAATGTTGAAAGAAAGGTTGCAGTCAAATACAAGGCAGCCATCTGTGAAAAAGTAACTCAGGTCTCAAGTGTAAACTGTTGCTGGTAGACTTAACATACATTCACTTCAATTTAGATTAATTAACCCCTTGGGTAAGTTATCAACTTGATTTGGTTAAAGGTTTTAAGCCAAACAAGTGGTGTTTTTTGCTCATCTGATTTCTGTTCTTTTCTTCGCTTTTCAGTTTTAGTCCTGAACAGTTTATCATATAACAGAAATAAAATTAAAGGAAACAAATGTATTACTGGTGCCAGAGACGTAGTTGAAGGATCAAAATTATTATAAATATATTTATTTTACTGACATTAGTCAAACAATAGAATACCAGACTTTTTCAACCATGAAGAAGAACAGGTCATGGGTTAATTGGTGAGTCTTTATGATCAGTTTTGTTTTTCAGAGTCAGGATTGAAATATCATTGTTCTGTATCACTGGTGTCACCTAGTTCAGGAAAATTTGTGAATCTGAATAGAAGTGTGTGACCTCTGAAAGGAATTGGTGGACAGGAGTTTCTTGCCTCAAGACTTATTAAAACAGCCTTATTACTATTATCCATCTTTCTGCCAATCACTTATCCAGTCCAGTTGCAGGCAGGGACATGGGGTCTATCTCAGGCTTCACAGGGACGCCAGTATATGGCTATGCATACACGCATGTGCACGCTGTCATGATATCATTATTATTATTATTTTTATTGTTATTAATGATAATAATAATAATAATAATAATAATAATATAATATTACACTAGTAATCTATTCAATTTCTGTTCAGGATCGTGGGAGGTCCAGAGCCTATCCAGGAGGTTATGGGCACAAGAGTACATGTACATGGGAACAACCCGGGATGGGCCAACCTATAGCAGGTAATAATAATAATAGTAATAATGATAATATTATTTAATAATCATTATTTACTCAGTTGCATGTTTTTGAACCTTAGCACCTGGAGAAAACATTGTGAGTAGAACAGACAAACTCCACACACACGTTTGTATTCATAATTTTGTGGGGAACGTCCATAAATTTCTAAGGGAAGAACCCTAATCCCAGCAATGACGACCATAATCCCTACCCATCCCTAACGTTAAAAATAAGTAACAGAAAATACAGAACTTCTGACATTTTTTTGTTTGTAGTCACAGATTTTTATAAAATTGAGTTTCTGCTTCTGGGCGCCAAAAAAAATGGTCCCCACAACATCAACATAACAGCTGGATATTTGGTCCCTACAATGTAATATATGCATAATCCACACATACACACACACAGACACACTTAATTGATGGGCAATTTGGTCTGTACTCACTGTTCTTTTAAAATGATTTATCATAAATAGTATATTCGTTTTTAAAATTACTACTCCTTAAAAGTACATTGTTCCTCATTTTAACCATAAAGTGCATTTCTATAGTTATAGGCATACATGAATATAAATGCATATAGTATAATTATTTGAGTTTCATTAATAATGCTCAATCAATGGTATGGCCACTTGACACAGAAATTTGTTTGTTTTAAGAAGTGTCAGTTTTCTCATCATCACCAGGTCCACTCCAATTTATCTGCATATAAACATACTTCCAGTCACTGTAATAATAATAATAATAATAATAATTTTGTATTATTATTATTGGCTTTGCAGTTCTCCTTTTATAATGTTACTGTTCAGTAATGAGATGGAAGGCCTTCTACAACTAATTGTGTTTCCTTCTGCAAACCACTTGTGATCTTTTCCCATTTTAAAATGAGTTTTGGTAATTGGGTTAGACTTGACTTTTGCTGGTATTTGACAGAGAAACAAATGATATAAATAACAAAACCTTGTTTAAATCTCACGGAACACCATGCATCAGGTCGGTATACAGTGCATACACACAGGAAGCTTAGATCTATCAAGAAATACACTCCGAAGGACACAAACTCAGCATTTTTATTATTAAAAAGTGAGAGTGGTGTGTTTCCAATCCATACTAAAGTACCACTGAGCATTTCAGTGGCCAATAGGGCACATTATCTAAAGTGTCTTGAGAGCAGCAAACAAGCTTACCACAGCTTCCTCCTGTTTTTTATGCATTGCCCCTGTAGATTGCATACTTTTCAAAACAGCTAAATTGTTATCCCACTGCTGCGCTGTGTGTGCATGGATTCGGTGTGTTCTCTGTTGTATAGAGTTCTTCCAGTTTATGGTTTCTCTCTGCAGTTTAATGATATGCAGCCATTGCAGTGTGTGAGCCATTACAGTGTGTGAGCCATTACAGTGTGTGAGCCACTGCAGTCTGTGAGCCATTACAGTGTGTGAGCCGCAGTGCACCCTCATTGACCATCTCCTAGGCAAGCAGTTGTGTATTAATAAAGGACATTTTCATTACTGTGCAAAAGTCTTAGCCAGTCAGAGAAAATAATGTTTAAATGATGTTCATGCTGGTATAAAACTATGATGTCATGTCTGTCAAAGCGTGTTAGCTCAGCCATTTAGAGTTAGCTCAGCCTCTCCTAAAGTCAACCCAGTATTTTCAGAAACCCTCCAACATACTCATGTAATTTATGGCTCAACCACTAGCACACCTTGCATAAGGGTCGCAGGAGAGGTTTTTGAAGTGGGGGGTGGGGCTCAAACAGTGAGCAAAAGCTCTTGCATTTGGTGAGATTTTGGCTAATGGTTTAATACATTAAACCTTTTGATTGACACTGGCCTGGTAAACTCTAATGTCAATTATGACAATTGCAGCTAGCATAGGCTTGGTATACAGTTCATAGAACTGATGTCTTACATTACGTTTTTCTACTTACATTGCTTGTTATTTAAAAGAACGCTGTTGTAGATCGTTATTTGTCTTTTGTATTCCATTCCGCTTTGGTCCATGTGACCAAAACGGCATCTTGCCCAACTTTGGCGGCTCAGCTGTCAACTTGCCTAGGCCCGAAAATCTGATAATGTGCAGCAGGTACTTTTTCGCTAAAATGTTTTAGCAAGTGACATCAGTGTTTTATTTATCCTTCAATCAATCGGCAGACCGTCATTTTTGCAGCCATGTGTTGGCTAATAGGAATGCATGCAGCTTGCCTACCTACGGACAGAGATGAAGAGGGGAGAGTGTGGAGTCCTTTTCTTTTTTCTTTTTCTATACAGTAATATACACAGAACAGCTTAAAATAATTTCTTTGACTGCTTTAGACTTTCACACAGTACTGTACATAAGTCTTATGTATGATGGCAACATAAGGATATAAAGATGCTAAATGTTCAGGCACAGGAGATTTTTATTCTATATAAAATAAAGTTAAAAGGAAGAGAATGCTGTCATTTTTATTTCATCAGCTTGTAATGATGATAGGGTGGTGCAGTGGTTAGTACTGTTGCCTCACACCAGGTTCCATGCGTGTGGAGTTTGCATGTCAAAGTCAAGTCATGGGGTTTCCACTGGGTTCTCTTTGCAGTCCAAAAACACGCTGAGGTAAACTGGAGCTGCCAGATTGCCCGTAGGTGTGAATGGTGTGTGAGTGTGCCCTGTGATGGCCTGGCACCCCATCCCAGGTTGTTACCTACCTTGCTTCTGGGATAGACTCTGAACTTCCACAACCATCCACAGGGCAAGTGGGTACAGGGAACGGAAGTATAATAATAATAAATCTTTAATCAAAATGTAAAAATATATTTTTTGTATTTGTATTTAAATTGAATTAAATCCAACATAACAGGCCATTCCACCCATTTAAATGGAAGTGACAGATTTAAAGACGTGCATGCATGTAAAAGTCGGATGTAGTGGTTTTTAATGTTCATTGGACATCCAGACAAAATTTGTGAAATGGCTTTAGAGGTTCACATTAGCTCTGTGTACCTTGCATAATTAATTCAGATAATGATAAGCCTCGACACTGCACAATGTCAAAATCCTAACAAAGTGGAAACTATTATTTTTTTAGTGTGCACATACCCTCAAGTCTTTCACCCTGTTAAATAAACCCACAGCACATGACATTTTAACAATAACTGTCTGATATATCATCCAGAAATAGTTCAATGCTTGGCTTTTTTTTTTATCTTGAAAGCAATACTTTACTCACATGAAATTAGGTCATACAAAAACTGTGTCACACTCAAACACACATTTATTTATTTATTTTCTATACTGGGTCGGGTGTGTCATCTAGAAGAACCACTGCAGTTGAATTTGACACAGGAAAAAATATTTGTTTTCAACATTTATTTGACATAATGAATGGAAGGGAAGGAGATCCAGGTGCAGGAGCACTATTGCCAGAAGGACATAATGCTGCTGTGTTGTGGAGCTTGCATGTGACATTGAATTTGGTCTCTGATGATCTGTGGCTGTGTTTTCGAGATTTCTTTAAAGCAAGTGGACAGTCAGATTCTAGACCAAGTGAGTGAGAGCTTCAGGAAGTCGAAATGTTGACCAGATTCACATATTGTACACCATAGAGGGGCCACACTACCTGGATCCAGTCCCATAGCAGCCTTCTGCCCGATCCTGACCCAAGAGACACTGTTCTGCCTATGTCTTACACAGGAGAGACCACGCTTCCAACCAGGCCACCTCTCTGGGCTGGTTGGGCTGTTGTCTCATCTGCACTCCCACAAGAAACCCTAGTGGTCGCATCTGTGGTCTTATTGGCACCTCCAGGTACCTTGGCTGTATCCTGCTCGCCTGCATGTGCTCAGCTGGAGGTCCCTTGGCGCACTTTGCCTCAGCCCGGGTCACCTGCCTGTGTCAACAGGGGAACAGGGATGGACCAGCCCAATCTCCCAGAGAGGGAGGTGGGGACACAAAGTCAGCGCTAGCCACCCAGGATCCCATCCACCCAATGCTGCCGACCCAGGTTGCCCTCCTGTGAAGGCCAAAGGGACAGTCTCCTCCTCCCTCCCCGCTGTCCCATCATCGTCACTTCCTCAGCAACTGCCACCTCTTAGCCATTGTCCTGCTGACCCAGCCCCCAGGAGTTTCCTGGATGTCCTGTGTCTACTAGTCCTGCCTAACATCCTGCCCAATGCTCTTTTGTGCCTGTTTTGCCCCAGTTTATGCCCTTTATGTCCTCCCTCTACAGTATGTCCTTCCTCTGTTCCTTTGTCCTATCCACCCTGGGTCTCTGTCTGTGTGCCACCCTGTCCAATTTGCTGCGTTCCCATTCTTGTCCTCCCTGCTCTGTTGTAGTGTGTTCAGTCTGTCGGTCCTTCTTTCCCCCTGGTCATTGTCTCTGTCCTTGTCATTTCTGCTCCTGCTGTTTGTCCCGCCATCCCTGGTCTGTTGTCCCTTGTGTCTCGTTGTGTCCCATGTTTGGTCAGTCTTGGTCCGGTGCCCCTCTTGTCTTCTTTGATGGCAGTTCCTTCTGTCTGGTGTCCCGTCAGTCCCCAGCCCTGTGTGTATACTCTGCTGCCCAGTCCCCCGTCCCTTTAGTCCTCCATGCCCAGAGGACATGCTTATGAGGGGGGGTTATTACTGTCTTGTTCTGTCCATTATGTCTGCCTGACCCTCCTGTCTCCTCCCTGACATGGCCCTAATGACCCACGGCTGTGACTCGTTAGTCCTTATAAGTGTACCTGTCTGTCTCACCAGCCCCAGTCCGGTCACTGACGTCATTCATCTTCTTACCTGTACCCACCCCTGTGCTGGTCTTCTCATTTTGGTCCCTTAAGGTCCCATTTTTTCTGCTCCAGTTTGTTTTGTTCAATGAAGCCCTCCTTAGTTCGGCTTTTAGTTTGAGTGTCTCCTTTCTGGTTCGTGATACAAATATACTGCCAGGATCCATATTTTTATATTTATCCACAAACAATAAATCAGTGGAAAATTAAATTATAGAAAATGGCCTCTTAATGCACACTAAAAACTTTAGCATCATGTTAAAGAAAAGATGATTAATTGATTATCATAATACCATCCCAACCCCATCAACTTATATTCATTGTGTACTCTGAAAATAGCAAATATGAGCATCATGACCTTTGGGTCTATTATAACCTAAATCAGAATCAGCATATAGCAAGCTACAATATTTTAACCTACATTTTTAATCAGCATTTTTTTTCCTGAAACAGAGTACAGAAGTTAAAGTATTAAATTGCATTTATTATGATACAAGGTAATACTACCTGACACATTAAATACACAGATATATTTATTTTACTGATGCACTGCAAGACAGTTGATTTTGTTTCCCTGTCATATTTTAAATTAGAAAATAAGGAATGAGTAAACAATACCCAAAGAGGCTATTTAGTTTTTTTTTGGGGGGGGTCCCTTTAAAACAATAGAAGATGACATATATCACCTGAGTTGTTTTACAATGAAGCTTATTGCATATGTAGTTATACATTCTTTTTCACAGGAGAGATACCCAGAAAAAATTGGTTTATTTGCACTTCTGAAACAATAAGTTAGAGATTAGAGCCTACATACAGGCATGAATACTATATATATATATATATATATATATATATATATATA
>JAODKL010000036.1:22159815-22173359 GCA_026780765.1 Petrocephalus schoutedeni
TAGAATTAAGGCAGTTCTGGAGGCGAAAGGGGGTCAAACACCGTATTAGTATGGTGTTCCTAATAATCCTTTAGGTGAGTGTACATATATATATATATATATATATATATATACATGCACACATAGGCTTTGAGATTGAGATTATTGAGATTAGAGATTTATAGTAATAAATCAGAAGAAAACTAATTTTGCAATGGAAAAAAATACCACAAGCAGGTGTGGCAAACCTATGGATAATAAAACAGTGTGATTATAGTCGTGGCCGGAGCGTTACAGTTCATTTAGCTACATGCTGATATGTCTATACCTGAAAAATATAAAATATAATGGATTTCTGTTGAAGTTAAATATAGAACATATCTCATGTGATTTGCAACCCTGAAAGTCACATGAAAATGATGTTATAGTCATTTTCCTGCACAGTTTTGGGCTTTCTGTGGGCCAAAGTCTCTTAACATTCAACAGTTATGGGCAGGATTGGCATACCGATCACAGCCAAACATAATCACGACAAACTGATACACATAACAGCCTCTCAGGCTGTTCTCACTGTGCATCATGTACATTAAATATCAGTGCCAGATTTCAGTTTTCATATTTGGTCAGGTCGAAGGGAACTATTTATTGTGTACATGTGAGCTTATATTGTTTTATTCAATTAAAAATTATTCAGTATATTCACTGCATGCTATTTCTCACCGTCTTCCGTTTCATGTGGTGTGTCGTGGAAGTGCACTGTCAGATTGACCTGTGTACCTTAAATTCATGCCACCATAAAAACTGCATTGCACTCCTCACAAAACAACAGAGATTCAAGTTCATATACAATACAGCTCGATGCCCAAGGAAAAAAAAATCATTTTAAAGAGCATGGGTTATAATTCAGCTTGTACTGAGCTAATACTCACTGGTATACGGCACCAGCACCTCTTGGTTTTTTTTGTTTCTCTGTTCCCAGAAATGTTTCTTACATAGCGGCCCTGAATAACAAGGCTATTGCTGGAACCTGGTAATTCTTACTCCAAGCACTAGTTATAATTAAGTCCCAGGTCAATGTCTCAATGCCAGGCATGTTTTGTAGTCCTGTATCAGTCTAACGCTTCAGTTAATTATGACCAGAAATGGACGACAGATGCTTTGCTTTTCTGGCCTATGCAACATTTACAGGCTTAGCTTCGGGCTGCAGAACACTTAAGAACAAGGACTTGTACAGTCCTTGTTATTGTACAGTGTTACATTTCCATTCAAAATGTTTGTATCTAATTTGTTTCCTGGTTATCCAGCTGATACACTGACTGTTATGTTAAAGTACACTAATGGAAAATGTATGTAATACATTTCAAATACCCTCCTAGATGATAAAATTGTAATGCTAATCATTGGTCTTCTGGCTTCTGTTGCTCACTTGCGAGATAAGCAAGAGCATAGATTTGGGTATGTATGGTAAGGACATGTCCCTACCAATATTGTGCGAGTACTGTGTGTTTAGAGAGCGGGGGACTCAGGGCTGACTTGCTCCTTACCAATGTTGAAACCAAAGCTATGCCCTTGGATAAAAGTACTTTTTTGCCAGACTCCATGCTATGCATCCTGTTCCCTGCCTACCATGTGCAGGAAAGATCACATTTTTGGGAATTTTTTTACTGCCCTTGTGCTGTCTCCAAGGATGTTAACGAAAATCTGTGAGAGACACCAGTCTGTTAATATCTAAGAAAAATAATGCAACGACAATTAGTTGAAGAGACAGTTACCATCTCACGGCATCAGCTGCAGGAAAATATCTCAAGAAATCTGTTCAGCAGCCAATATACTGTACCATTTTTTGTGGAATCTCCAAAGTTTCCAAGGTATTCAATTAAGTGTCTTCTATGTCTACCCGGAGAGCAGATGTTTCTGTCTGTTTCATTCAGTATGGAGTTTTTCAGTTTAAACTTTTAATGGCAGAAGTCAGTAACTACCCAGTGCTCTGGGTGACTGTCTTTCTCTGCAGACACTATTTAAATTGCAAATAGAATGTAAAAACAAACTATGACCATCTCATGCACAAAATTAATCCCTGTGTATTTGATTGAATATCTCACGCTAGGGAAGCTGCCCCAGAATTTAATTATACAATTAGTTTCTGCAATTAAGTATTATTGTTATTATTACTTTCTCAATCCAAGACGTGTTGTACTTTGTCATATATACAGTATGTATGTATATATATATATATATATATATATATATATATGTGTGTGTGTGTGTGTGTGTGTGTATGTGTGTGTCTGTTATAAAGTAAACTAACTTTTTTCATCTGTTTTAAATCATTGCACGAGTGGCTATGCACCCATAGACAACTTGATGATTAAAATGCCTTTCAACACTTTTCTGCATAAAGTCACACAATGATTTAAAACATCAGTTCTGAGATGAAAAGCAGAAGATTTATATGCATGGAGGACAACAGAGCTGTATTTAAAATTAACACAGCGGTCTACAGTATTAAGATCGTCCAGTGCAAGTATAAAAACACTTAAGAACAACGTAGAACTAAAATTAAAATCACATTTAACCATTTTGTATGCACTAATTAGAAAATATTACTAAAAATTGGGCATATTTTTATTTCACACCTGCATGAATTATTAATTCATTTGTCATTCTAACTAGAAAGTAAAGTATTTTCATACTCAAATGAAGGTATGATCATAGGCACACCACAAACATATGGTGAACATGATACATAGTACTTGTGAAATGTTCAAGTATAACAGCAAACCTTATTTTTGAGCAGAAAAAAATAACCCTTATTTCTGTCAGCAGGCTAAAATTCACACTGATGGGCTAGTCCCAGGGATACGGCTTCCTGGGGTAACAGCTCACACTTCTCACAAGTCCCCATCCATCCAGCCATCCTGCCTAAGTGATAGCCTGAAGGGCAGCCGCCTGTCGCAGGCTTGGCTGACTGGAGCAAAAACACTTCACAGAACTATAAATTTGAGCCTGCAGAGGAAATACAATTCAGTAGAGTGTTTTGCCTTTTTAACCCGTTGCTAGCCTGCATCATCAGTCGTAGGTCTTAAGCTGTCAGCTAATCGTAGGAACATTCCCTAACTACACACTGTCAGTTTAATAAGACAAGACAGTCTGGATTAACAGACGCCCAATAATAATGCGGGCATTTATGCTGGTGATACTTTTAAAAGTTTGTGCAGAAATGTGGTAGAGGGTATAGTTTTGGGGAAAAGGGGTTCTTAAATGCTAAGAACACTTGACAGACATACCTAATGGATTCACTGGGTTAGGTTCGCTCCAATAAATTGTTGCCTGCCAATGTTGCAGGAACCCTGGCAAAACATCAAACATCAGCACAACCTGCTCTCACAGACGGGCTTTACATGCAATGAGAAAATCTCCTTACTGCAGCTTTGACTGTTGTGTGCCCATACAGACTCGGAAAAGAGATTTCTGATTCTAGGTTGCCATGTTAATGGTTCATGAAATACGCAGGCATAGCTAAAATAAATATAATTGTATTTATCAATACATAAATGAAAATAACCAATAGGCAATAACACACAGGTTAATCTTAAGACAATATATGAAACAAAAATTATTATAAAGAAATCAACACTTGACGGCACATGACTTGACATGACTATGCACAGATGAGAAGTATTCCTAGGATTGATCAGTAATACTGCTGGATAAGTAGCTATAGAAATTTGATTGATTAAAAAAGCTAGATTAATTCACTTCCATAGTTAGTGTTGTGATTTTTGCGGGATCGACGACCCATGATGCAGGCTGTATTCAAAAAGGACGTTTATTCCGATGAACAGGACGGAACAGGAACAGGTAGCGGAAACAACCATCAACGATGAGTACCAACCTACACATACATTGATACACATTCAATACATTCAATAACCGACGATGGGAGAAGGACACAGATCAACTAAATAGGGAGCAAAATCAAGGACAAAACACGGGGCAGCTGGGCTGATTAGGGAAACGCACGTGGGGAACAAGGGGGCGTAGCACACAAGGATTTCACACGGGCGGAACGTGACAGTTAGCAATATACTTTGAAATTCAAAGTGAATTTGTAATGCTCAGAGAGAAAATGTATCAGACAACGACTCAGTTATCTCACTTAACTATTGACCTTGACTTAACTAATGCAAAGTTCATGCTTTAACCATTTTACAAACATTCAGTATTACACTGTTGCTGGTTCTGTTAACCCCCAATGCACCTGTCTGCTCCCCTTAAACTGTGGCACAGGAATTTCACTGTGTTCTTTGGAGCACATGACAATAAAACTCAAAACGTGAACTGGAAGCATGAATGGATTCAATTTTCCTTTGGATTTATGGCAATTAATAAGCATTATTCAATACTAAGTATTATTATTATTATTGTCATTGTTTAATTCAATCATTATTATTATTGTTGTTGCATTGGTTTATTAAATTACTAAATTATTAACTTTCACTTGTGACGTCCTCTTATCAGTTTTAACATAATCTCCTACACATTTCTTCTAAAATGGCAGTACACACTGGGTAAATTCCATTCTTATGAAATCATAATACGGTGCAGTTCTCTTGAGTAAATTATGTCAGCTGTTTGGAAAATTACAGCAGATGCTGTCAAAGGTTTATTTCATCCCAAAAATGGCACCAGTAAATCAGATGCTAAAGTGTCACCTTCAATTTTTTTGCTCATGTAATAAAAATGATGACTAAAAAATATACTTTAATTTACATAAAGTTCAAATTTGTAATTTCTGCTGAAAAGTACTTATTTTTAATGCGATTCCATGGTCATTGCTATGCTTCAAGGGACATATACAGTGTCACATTCAAATGATGTCATGCTTGAAGCTCAGACCTTAGTTTAGCTCTGCTCCATTCCTCCAGGATGCAGCAGCTTGATAAACTGACAGCAGGTAATAAAGACACAGCACTGTGTGGTTCCCTCCTTTTCTCTGGTGATTTAGTTCATTTTTACTCTGTAATGTATGCTGTGCAGACAATCCCCAGGAGCAATATGCCTGTAATCAAGGGATTAGACCGGGCTGTTTTGACATTATTTTCTTGTTGTCATTTCAGAGTTACAGATAACAACTGAGCTAAAGATGGACATATCTTTACCTGCTGGAGAGAGAGACTTCATGGCCTTAATCGTAGGTGTGACCTGCCTTTTCTTCCATCCCTCAGATAATGCGAGAGCATAGGAATCCGTCACAGGTGGAAGTGCGTTTATTCAGGAAATTGTTGGAGAGCAAAGCATTTTATTCTGGGCAATGGGCCAACCTTACCACGGTATGCACCATACAATCTACTGTGAGTAGCTTACTCTGTAAAAAAAATACATTATGTTTCATTTTGTGCCATTAGGCTAAAGAGATAGGAGACAATTACAAATACCATTAATAACATACTGTTTCTGTATTAGTTTGTCAAAATTGCTGCATAAGTAAAATCCTAAACTTCATCAAACAGAATGAAATCCACCTGAGAACTGCTGAGCTATACGTGGAATGGCACAATGGCTCAGTGTGGAGCACTGCTACCCGACGTGTTTGGGATCGGGAACTGGATCCCACCATTGTTCTTAGTGTATAAGAAGGCTTGGGCGGTGCCTATTTTTTCCACACCTTCTAGACCAGGGGCACTCACACTTTTTCGGCTTGCGAGCTACTTTTACAATGACCAGGTCCAAATGATCTACCTACATTAGAAATGCTAAATATGTTATATATATTTAATATTTATATGTACAGTATATGTTGGCGAACCTTGCATGACTGCATGCACCCTTAAAGCTCAATACAATTCAATACATTTATGGTTCCTTACTTGGTCCAACTCCCCCACTAATTTTTTAATATCCTTAAAAAGACATAAATTGGAAGGCTAGCTGAGTCACTTTGCTCACTAGAGTTTTGCATTAGCTTGCAATACATTTGCGTGTTCTGCCGGGTGACGCATTAGAAGAGAAGGGATCTAAGTTTTAATGTCGCGTGATCTACCCGCACTACGTTCGCAATCTACTGGTCGATCGCGATTGACATATTGGGCACCCTTGTTTTAGACACTGCACCTCCGTGTACAGTGTATGATGGTGTAAATAAATAAATAAATAAACTTAAATCACGGAGGCTACCGTAGACTCCGGAATCAGAGAGAGCCTAAATTTGAACATCAGGGCGGAAGAAGAACTAAGGAAATGAGACAACTCCTTGTTCAAGATCACCCTTCGTTTAGTGACACCACCTGCCCAATCTGCAGCTGCAAGCACATTAAGTTCCATGTATGCTGCACATGCTTCAACAGTTTATGGCACATTCACAATGTGCTTTGTTTTTGTGGCATTAATGTCTGCATGCACATTATTCTTTGACAATTGAGGCTCCAACCACCCCTGACCCTGTGCACGAACCCCAATGCATTGCCTCAATACAGCATCTCCATATCGGTTTACTAGAAAGAAAAGCATCTGTTAATGGTATTAATGGGATTTCCAAATACCAGGGTATACCATCATACTGCGCAAGCCTAGTGTGGAGTTTGCATGTCCTCCCCATGTAGCATTGATTCCCTCTTTGGTTTTTGCGTTACAGATAGGCTAATTGGCCCTGTGATGGACTGGTATTCCGTAAAGCATGTAGCCCAGCCTTGTGCCCTTTGCTGGCTGTGATCGGCTACAGGTTCTCCCATGGGCCTGACCAGGAGAAGCAGCTGGGAGATGGATGGATATGCGAGTGACTTGGATGAAAATCGGGTGCAGTTCCAGAAGCACCTACACATAATACAAACTTATATACCTATTTAAGTATTAAATGCACATAATCTATATATTACACTGAATGACAGCATGGATTGCCATAAGATTGTAAAGCAAGTAAATAATAGTAAACAGCAAAAATTTAAATTTGTTGAGTTAGATACCATGTTGTAAACATAGGACCTCAATACCAGAATGACTTAATAAAAGGCCCTTTCAAGCTCCTAACCAAATCTCAGATTTACAGAACAGTACACATTACACTGTAGCAGGAACAAAACATCAAGCTCCATGATGCATCCTGAAGCATCCAGATGGCTTGCTTTTTATTAAGAAGATAATCAGTCCAAATGGGTCAGCTGGGCTTCATTAATAGTTGAAGGCTCTTGATAAATTGTCATGGAAACATAAAATCAGCCTCCATGTGCTGTTTTCCTTAAACCCGTACACATCAGGTAATACATATGATTCCTTTTCTTGATATTTATTCTTTTTTCTGCATTATTATGCAGCTGAGTAGTAAATGCAATTACATCCAGACTTTCTTTTACTCCCAAAATAGAGGGATAAGGCTGTAGCTTGTTGGCATGAAGCAAATGACAGTACATATACAGTATATGCACCTTTAAGGATGTTAGATCTAGATCCTACTTTCAATGAGCAACCAAAAGACTCACCAAATGAGACTCCAATTTCGTATAATGCTGGAATAAACATAGCCTATGTTCATTGAATTTCAGAAGTTGTTGAAAGACTTGCAGGGTTGATGACATTTTTTTCTTCTGATCATGTAAAGAATAGGCAGATTATGAACCTTCCTACTATATATTGCGCAATTACAATTCCTCTTTGATAATTTGATTTTTCTAAATATTAACTTTAGTTATAATTATAAACTAATTCCAGGCGATATAATTGTCATGGTCTGTCCATGTGTTCCTTATGTGCCACGCCCCTTGTTCCCCACGTGAGTATGTTCTGATTGTTACCAGCTGCCCCGTGTTTGATCCTGATGTCATCCTTATTTAGTCTACCTGTGTTCCGTCCCGATTTGTCGATTGTTGTATGCGCTTGATGGTGTATGTTTGTGCACCTCCACGCATCGCTCACGGCTTTCTGCTATTCGTGCCTGTTCAAGTCCTGTTCTTGGAAATAAACGTCTTGTTCCAGAACCGCCTGCATTATGGGTCGTCGTTTGCGCTCGAACCGTGACAATAATATTCATCAGTTAACTGAAGGCTTCTGCAGTACAGATAAAGGTACATATTTCAGGGCCCTCAAAAAAATTCTTCATACTAGCCTAGACAGGATAAAACATTCTCAACAACACCTACAGAATTTTAATAGCTAAACATTTGTACAAACTATTTAGAATAACAATTTGTAGTTTTTTACTTTGGTATTACACTTGGAGGTGGAGGTGAGAAAAAGAGGGTGTACACCAAAATACCGCTTTTATTGCAAAATAGTGAAAAAAGCTGCTTCTTGCTAAAGTCACTTCTTCCAGATCCAGAAGTTCAAGAAACTGCCATTTTCAGGATCACATATGACAAAGAGGGAAGTGTGTAATACAGGACAAAAATTAAGCAAAATGTTAAGCTTGTACATTAAATATAGACAAGATATAATAGTGCATTAACAGCCCATGCTAACATTCTTAACTTAAGAACAATAAAAATGTTGTTTTTATTTGTTTACTATGGTTATTAAAATATATAAACACCACCCACTAGAAAATGACACCACAATCACACCTTGCTTTCAGAACCTACTCAGTAAATTAGATAACCATAAGTTAAAGATAATTTGGGCTTTCTTTGCATACTTTATCTTCAGAAAAGAGTGGCCTGCAATACTGATAAAGGTTCTCCAGTGTTCAAAGCTTCCACACATTGCTATCATGATAGTCTGATGATATCCTCTGCATATATAAGAATATAGTTTTAACCCAGCTTTATTGTTTATGTCATTTTCAGGGACTGTTCAGGGACATTCTTATGAGAGAATGCACCCTAACTCACCATGCATTATGAAGAACGCATGACACTCATTGCTTTTGAAGATCTCTCTGCATAGATATACAATGGTCAGATAACATGAAGTCCTTTTTCAGGTAGGTGCTTCGCATATGATGCTCCCCCCGTTACCAGACAATAGAGCCTTCAAAGGTGGAGGTTCATAAACAGCAAATGAAGTTAAACGCCTTTTTATTGCCTTCACCCCAATAATAATAATAATGACAGTTTTACTGATCCCTTTGGGGAAATTCCCTCCTCGCCTGGCCTATCTTTCTCTCCATGACACACAGACACATATGTAGGCAAAAGCAAGCCTGGCTGCAAACGGCAGCCACCAGCAATGGTGCCCATGGCGTTGGGGGCTAAGGGCCTTGCTCAAGGGCCCAAACACATGTGAATGTTCTGCCGAGACCAGAAGGAAATAGGCGACCTTCTGATCACAGGCACAGAACCTTATGGAAAAAGATGTACTGAAGTGTCTCTTAAGAAGTGTACTATTAATGTCTACATTTTAATTGCATTTTAGTGTATACTAAATGCACTATTTTGGAGCAGTGTATTTGAACATAAGATTATTTATGCAAAATCTTGTCCACATTACATTCACTGAAATACTTCTAAAAATGCACTTGTGTATCACAAGTAGGGCAGAAGTATGTTATTGATCTACAAAATGTATTTCTAAGAAATGTGTTCCAAGCATACTTTAAAATCGTGTTTTTCAAATAGCTTTGTTTGAGTACTTAAGTACACTAAAAGGCATAAAAAATATGTTAATATACTCATGGTATACTTAATCACTGCTGTAATCCATGGTCTTTTGTTGTTAAAATTTTAAAGTAGAACACTGAGTTCTACATGTTTGTCTGGATGCTACTGGCAAGTTTTACCATTGAATAAGGTTAAGTTAACCAGCTGCCAGCCCCGAAATGCACAAACTAGCCAAAGACATTCACAGCAAGCATGCACATGAAGAAAAGATAAAGCCAACATTGGGAATATTCATAAAATATTTTTGCTTGTTTATTAAGTCAACAGTGCATTAAAATTATATCACTGAAAAACTATACATAAAAATGCACAGATGCGGTATCTTCGGTTTTAAAAAAAGACATGCTCCTTTTTTTTTTATTTTGGAACCTAACAGTAAAACCCCCCAGAGTTGAATTAACACCTTCAGTGTTTATGAATGCAAGTCATTTCAAATGAACACCGTAAAAGCCCAATAAACACCATAGGTGTTAATTTAAAACTGAGATTGTTGCTGGGTATAACAGGTATAACATCAATGAATTAACGTGAATTAACAGTCACTGAACTACTAAAAACTAACACGTTAACATACTGCCGCTTGGGACCTTCAGGAACCGTCTGTCTGTATTTTCGTTTCGGTTTCAGTATCAATTTTTGTTATTTGTCTTTTATTCCATGTGGGTGTGTCATCCCTGTATGCTTTACTTTCTAGTCCGGTAATTCATTGCCTCTGTGGGTCAGACAGGTGTCTTTACCAGAACCAAGCTCCTCTTGAACACTTTCTTGGTAGGGTTCATTATTGCATTTTCTTAAGATGGTCCAGGAAATTGTGTCACCACTGTGTCTAGAAAAGAAAATGGTAAATCGGTATGGAGGTAATCAGTAATGATGCGGAAAAAAAACATGTCATTTAGAGTGACAGTTTTATAGTAAGATATTTAAGCCAAAATATTTTTAATGACCAACCACTTTATGAGTTATCCAAATTTATGAAGTGACTCATTTAGAAAAACTATCCCTCATAAATTATTAAACTAATTTTAAAATAATTTCATAATTGTCAAAAAAAAAATCCCCATCATTTACATCTATTTATTTCAAAACTACTAGTGAGCAATGTTGCCATATTTTGCATCATTTGAGCATGCAATTTTTCTTTCACCCAACGGCAATGAGCAATTCAACCATGTTGGTCACAAAAGGGGGCACTCAGATTCACTGTAAGGGGCAGAGATATGACTTTCAAAAGATGCTAATTAATAACTTGGATAAATTAGCACAATAAGATTAAAATTTGGACGAGAATGACCGGTAACCGAATATTTCATCTGGCAACTCATACCAGGTTAAACACACAAGGTTAGTGTACACTTCAATCACCACAACCCATTAGTTTAATCTTTAAACTAAACAAAACAAAAAAAAAACAATAAACAATTACAAATCAAAACCAAGATGACCTCTGTACCCTAACAAACAAGAAAGGAAATTAAAACCTAGAAAAACAATAGAATAGCAGCAGCTTTGCAGGGGGATGGAGGCCGTGACCTTGACAATATCCACCCGCTGTCATACGCTGCCTGCTCTCTTACCACCGCCGAGTGGGAGCACAGCTGCCCAAGAGCCCAAAAACTGCACTTGCAAACAAGTATACTTCAGTTCAA
Organism: Petrocephalus schoutedeni; assembly: GCA_026780765.1. Classification (NCBI taxonomy): domain Eukaryota; kingdom Metazoa; phylum Chordata; class Actinopteri; order Osteoglossiformes; family Mormyridae; genus Petrocephalus; species Petrocephalus schoutedeni. The sequence continues at coordinate 22,171,028 of JAODKL010000036.1, forward strand.
GCATGCTCAAGTACATTAAAACATTTTCATTTACTGTATGTTATACTTTTTTAAAGTATACAAAAATACACCAAACTGTACTTGCAAACAAGTATACTTTAGGTCAATTATGCCTAAATACACTAAAACACATTTACATTTATAATATATATTTTTTAAAGTATTCAAAAATACCTTGAACAGTGTTTGAAAAAATTACAGTTGAAGAAAATATATGTTTTATTACAACATACTATGCTCAGCCACTCTTTGGTACTGTGACAGTGTAATAATTTACCATTTAGCAAACCTCCACTCCACTACACTGTATATACTAAAGATTTATCCATGCTTAACAAACAGATGTTTCCATAAGCCGAAACAAATAAAGTTAAATACTTTTTTACTAAATCTAAGTACTTAGGTCATACATCATAAAAACGATTCTCAGTCTTTTCTCTTTAAAAAAAATAATAGTTATCATTGTTCATATACATTCTTATAAAAGCTGTATGGAACAATAAATGTTCACATATTATATTAAATGATGCTTTATTTGCCAGTTACATCAGTACATTAGAATGCTTTTGCCGACCACATCTGGCTGAGACTCACAGACCCGACAGGTGAGAGCAAGCTTGGGGGTCACAGTGCTGGGGCAGCCAACATCAGGCACCCCAGGAGCTGTGATCTTCCGATCACAGTCACAGAGGCTTAGCTCCGCTGAGACACCCACATGCAACTTTTTGATACTCTCACAGTCATCATTTTATAATTTTATTTTATTTACAATTAGTACCTTTGCAAAACATGTCAGACTTTTTGTAGGTCATTCTGTTTTAATTTTTTTTAGCATAGATATTAAAATTTTCATACCTTAAGGTGTCAACAACAAATTAAAAGTTTACCTTCACTTAAAAGGTCATTGTGAGAATTACAGTTGTGACGGTGAACAGTGATGGAAGATGTGGAAGTCAGGCAGAGAAGGATAAGCTTTTTGGGGCTGATGTTTCTTTTGAGCAATACTAGGGTCTGGGCAGTGATGGACAGGATCAACCCAAGGCACATGGGAACCACAAAGAATCAAGAAGTCATTCTGGCAGGCTTACAAAAGAAGAAACCGAAACAAGAGAGATACAGGTCTGAGGAGTGATATTGGCCATGAAAAAAAAACAGAGTACTTCAACTGATACAGAAAGTCAGTAATGATGAAACAGGCAAGGCAATCAGTAAGCAAGACCCTCGTCACCTGACATTCCCTCCACAGATGGCTGACAGATTGCTTGGGATCACAAGGTCTATCATTTAGAACAGGGGTCTCCAACTCCGGTCCTCGAGAGCTACTACCCAGGTGGTTTTCTGTCCTACCTGGCTTCTGATGAGTCACACCTGTTCCTGTGATTTACCTGAGAACATCTGTGGCTCATCAGAAGTCAGGTAGGACAGAAAACCTGCTGGGTAGTAACTCTCCAGGACCAGAGTTGGAGACCCCTGATTTAGAACATACTGTATGTACAGTGCTGGGAGGGTTATTATTTTTAAAATGTTTTCCACTACAGATTACATAATACATGCCCTAAAATGTAATTTATAAGGTACCGTATCCCATAAGATTTCTCAATGTGAGTAATGTATTCTAAATACTCGGGATGATTTCAACATTGTCATACATTTACAACACAGTACAGTAATACAGTAAGTAAGTAAGAATACAATTCGGTTGCCTTCTTCTACTGTAGCAACTGGTTGAATGTATTAAAGTATCACCAGAGGTGTCAATTTCAGGTCCAGAAAGTAAAAATCCAAACCAGGATTTTGTTTCAACCAACCAGTTGAGCATAAAGAGTCACAGTCAAAGAGTGCTCAACTTGCTGGATGAAACAATATCCTGGTTCGGATTTTTACTTTCAGGACCTGAAATTGACACTTCTGAGTATCACGCCAGATGTGTGAGAGCTGGCAAAACCGTGATGATGGTTTCATTGCACTTACTGATTCTAAATAATTGCCCATCACAAATGTACATGAGAAGTCCACCACCATCTATTTAACATGTCCAGTTCATCGTTCAGTGGAAGCACTGCCATAAAGCATTAAAGTCGTCCCTCGGTTATCGCGTTTACTCCATTCCAGACTCTACCGCGAAAAGTGAATTTCCGCAAAGTACGATTCTTTATTTATAAATCGAATATTTTCGTAGCTAGAGCATATAGAACCTGTTTACGACCTTCTAAATACGGTTTTTAACATTATTAGGGCCCTCTAGACATGAAACTACACCCTTTAGTCACCATTACACTCATATTACCCAATATATTAGACAAAATAAGACATATTAGACGTTACAAATATC
>JAODKL010000036.1:22183859-22205482 GCA_026780765.1 Petrocephalus schoutedeni
ACACTGTTGAGAGGTGGTGAGCAGAGCAGCTTCATGCTGCAGAGAGAAGATGAGCAGAGCAGCTTCATACTGAGGAGAGGTAACAGGCTGATCGGCTTCATACAGCGGAGAGGCAGCATCCCTCATACAGCGTCAAACTATGGGGATCCACACCTGGAGAAAGCCCCACCAATTATTTTTCCTGCCCACATGAAGAGTGGTCCACTAGATGCATGGAGGCCTGAAATCCGGGTTTAAGTACGTCAGAACATACCAAAATGCATATACATGTAATTGTGGACCCATTATACCATGGACTCCAACTGCTTAGCAGATTTACAGGAAATCAAGTCTGAATTTCTCTTTATAACCTACAAAGCTTCCTGTTTACCTTATAACTAAATGGCATTCAAGCATATTCACCGGGGAAGTTTACCAGCAATTATAGAGCCAATGTTTATATAAAATGTACAGTTTTTACTCGTACTTCATGGTGTATCTGTATATGTCCTGCTTATGAAGGGAGTTTTTTTACTAGGGGTCGACCGGCATTTCACCACGTTTCGGCGTTTAATTTTAACGCTCACCGATATTAAGTAATTACAAGGTGCGCCACTGCGGCTCCGCAGCAGTCTCTTCCCCTGTGCGCTTTGCTCTGATCCCTCTACTTTCATTTAATGTCCCGCCCACAACAATCTCTGATTGGCTATGCCACACGAGTATTAGCCAATAAACGCTGAAGCCTTGCTGTTACTCACAGCACACTCACACACGAGCGCAGCGTGAAGCCCGCGGAGGGGAAGAGAAGAGAGGAGCTTCAGCTGAGCATGAGTGTAGTTGAGGTTGGAGGGTAAAGCAGCTGATGTTTCCCCAAATTAAAACGTTACAGTCCTATACACTGAAATTACAAAACACCACGGATCTATTTCCATAATGAAAAGCCTGCTCGCTTTCCCTGTTACACCGCTGAAAATGTCCGAATAATGACCCTTTTGTGGTGATAGCGTGAGCCTGCAGAAGCGTCATGCATTCAGTAATGAAACAAAAACAAAAGTGTACCTCGTTAATTCAGAAAAACAGACCGGGTTATTTTCTTTAGTGAATGCAGTACGCTGCCGTATAAGCCAGCAATGCTACCTGTAATTACAAAGTGTTAATAGCATTATGCGGCGACAGCTAATGCTGCAACAGAGCTAATTTGAGTTTCCGCGCTGCTTCTCTTACTTTACGTTACAGTACTTACATTACTCATCCCTATGAGATTCTCACATTACGTGTAACGTTAGCTGACAACAACGTGGAGTCTATTACTGCTAATTTAAATGCATTACCAACCTTTGATATTATTAAAGAAAAGTTGTTAATGGTATTAAAGTATCTATGAATTTGATTTGTCAAATATGTTTTATTAGATGCTTTATTTGTAATGTCTTATTCTTGCTGTAACAGTGTTATGAATACTTAAGAATCTGTAAAAAGTATACATTTGCATTTGCAGTTGCATTTTGTTTGTTTGTTTTATATTGTATAATGAATCATTTGCCATTAATTTAAAAAGTAACATTCACTTTAAAAAGAGCAGCCTTACTCTAATAGCGGACATTCTCGTTACAGATGGATGCGAAAAAAGGACATAAAAGCAAATGCATATCGGTTCCAAATATCAGTTATTGGCCCCATTAACTAGTAATAATCGGTATTGATGTAGGCCCTGAAAAACCAATATTGGTCGACCTCTATTTTTCACAGTCCCTTTACAGACTGATAATATAAATTTTGTGGGGAGAGCATTCTTGGGCAACAATTATGTGTTTTGGCACACACCAAAATGCATTATGTGCACTGATAAATGTGTTTTACATTGTGTAAGACCATTGCTTCCATTTGGTTGTCTTATTTAAACTTTTTTTGAAATTTATACTAAATCTGTAATCAGGTGTAGTTAAATATCAAAACACCATTAAATCAAATGAGTTATAGTATGCTGAGCAAAATTTTGACTACTTTATAGCACTGTAAATTTAAGTGACAAGTGCAATTCTCCACATGGTTGTTTATTATTAAACTACATTAAAATTGTTACTGTCCACAATATTTGCCCTTTTAAATTATCGGAAAAATAACTGTGAATGACTGTTAACCCTCTAACACTGCTGCACATCCCCTAATGCCCAATCCAGAAAAAAAGGCAAAAAATAACCTAATGACATTTCCAAATAGAATTATGCATGAAATTGTGTATATTCATCTGTTTAAGAGGACATTTTACACACACACAAGGCCATTATTTTCGGGAAAGGATTTTGCAATTAGGTCAAGCTCTTGTATGTCAACAAGCTCACATAACCTCATCTGGTGTATGTAAGTGATGTAAGTGAAGTTTTACGGCCAAAGTTTATAAAGAACACATTGCTGTATGACCACAGAAAAAATGTACAAACATTAATTGTTTTATTATATTTACACATTGCAGACTGTCACACCCTACCCATCCAACCCTCCTGTTACTCCCTAACGAGCCATGGTTGTTGATTGTTTGTCTTACCTCTCATTGCTGCCCTGGACTTGATCACTCCAGGTGCCTCTCATTTGCCCCCTTGTTAACCTTATATAAAAGTGCTTCCCAGGCCTGGGCTCCCCAGTCCTTTCATTAATGCTAAACCTGCATGTTGCCTGTGATTTCCCTTGTTCCTCACCCCCTGTTTTTGGTCACCGGCGATCCTGTTTATCTCAGGCTTTTTGTTTATAAGTTAAGTAAAACCCAGCATGCCCAAATACCCATTTCCTGCATCCTTTGTCCACTTATGCATGATAGCAGACTAATTTGATAGTTTCTGTAATTAAATTCCAGTTAGGTTGACCATGCATAATGTTAAAAGTAGTTCTTTTAATAAGACAATAGATTTTACTTGATTTTTCCTTTTAGTAAGGTAGTGTTTATCCTGCTAAAAGTTTTGTCTTAAATTATCTTTGCAAATCATCGAGCATCATATTGACTTGGATTTTCAGTATAATTAGCTGGGCACTCAGCTTATTACTTTGAAGTGCTCATAGAATGAGTACACTTTGACAGTGTCTGTAAGACACCAATTAGATACTTAATTAACGGACACAAAGTTCTAAAAAAAAAATTTGAACATTTTGCGATTAGTAATTTTATATGCATTTTTTACTACTACTTTTTTACTACAACTTTTCAATCACTACAGAATATTATGATAAGTACCTGTGGCGGAAAATAACTGTCTTTTTGGGTCTGGCTGTGTTACCTTGAAACATCCGGATCTGTGAATATTCCTGTCAGTTGGATTGTACCATTCTGTGCTATTCCAGTGTTATTTCAGTTGTTTTCACAGCTCTAATATCTTGTTGGAAAGACAATCTACTATCCAATAAAAGAAAAAAACTTAAGCAAATTCTTCAGAAGATTTTGTCTGTTATTGCGTTCGCTGTATCTTGATAAGGGCAATACTCCCTCTCAATGAAAAGCATTCACGTAGCACAACAAGGTTAATCAACTGAGGCAGCTCTTTTCCAAGCATAATGCTATGCATCGAAGCCATGCACTTCAGTTTTGATTTCATTTGACCATAGTAGTTTTTTGTCAGATGTTCATAATGTGCTGCATGTCTTCTTGCAGATCTTTCATGTAACATTTCCTAGTGAGTGATTTCCATCTATCCATGCTCCTACAGAGGACAAATCTGCAGCACTGTACAAAGATTATTGTAGTTTTTCAGGTTAGCATCTTTCATCACAGCTTACTATGCTCTTCTCAGTTAACATCGGTTCTTTGGTCATGCTTCTCTCATCATCTTGCCTCGTTCCCTGAGGTGTAGGCGGTTCCATATTCTTAATTTAACGATGGTGGACGTGACTGAGAAGTCAGTCGTCGTTTATGCTCTTCCTTACATCTATGCTTCTTCACAGTTCTAACACAGATTTTGTATAGCCAGCTCTTAACCTTCAAATATAATTTCTGCTCTGTAATGGGCCCTAACATAGACAAGTGATTTTCTCTTAAAATCAGGTCAAGCAAATGAGTGGACCAGAGGTGAACTCAATTATAAATGTAACGTCACAATAATAGGACTACATACGACCTCATTCTGGCATTAAAAAGGGAGGGTACACATACTGTATGTGTATAAAGTGCTATGCATACTGTACAGTGTTTTCAAAAAGGATTTAGCAGGAAGTATAGAAAAAATATGAATTTATTTTGTTGAACTTTTAGTCAGTTTAGCTAATTCTTAAACAAAAAAATCAATAAATATTATGGCTGAATTAACTATTTTTCTTACATAAAAATGATAATGAGAAAACTGATGTGACAGTTCTGTCAACTCTGCAATAGTGACTGAGTCACCCTGTCCATCACAGAATGTCCTGAAAGATTAAACAAGAAAATAGTATTACTGTTATTTTTTTTGCTTTGCTAGTCATAATAAGATAATGAGTATTTTGGCCTTTCTGAATGCACAACAGCTAAAAAATAAACAGCTAGTGCTACTATTTCAGTTTAGGCTTGTTTACATTTGGTTAACTGATAAAAGCAGGGCTCTATGCATTAATTAAGAAAAGAAATAGCTTGTTATCAGGCATATAGTGTTTATTTAATGATTATTCAAGATTTAACAAAGCTATAATTGCCTTTGCTGTAGTGCAAATTCCATTGCAGTAATGGGATATTGTGGATGGATATGGAACACATTCTGCAGAGCCATATACAAGGCTCAGTTAAATTGCCTTTGCAAGATAAAGAGTAATATAGACAAGAGATGTGATCATTAATTCTCATGAACTGGGCTCTCGTTAAACCAAGACAGTCCTTTTGATGCTTTCAGATTATTGTCTGGGGTCTACAAAGGCTGATGAGATAGCACAAAGATGTCTCTAACAGCCATCAACCTAAACGGGATTGGAAAAAATATTTTATCAAGAAACCCACAGGTTTCTATTTATTTGCTTGTTTATTGTACTATTTGTGAAACTATGAACTTACCAATATCGCACTGCACAGCTGAAGGAAAATAGTTACAAAAAATTGTTCTACATGATCATAAACAAAACGGACTGTTCAGACACTTAGAATAAATTGAACAGGTTTTATATTTCATGAACTCAACCATTTCAGTTTGTAAAATGTTTAAATTATTGATCTGCATGCTTATGCTTGGCTGCTTTTTTGTCAGCTTCGGCAGCATGCAGGACGCAAAAGGGGGCAGTAACTCTCAGTCTGACCTGAACTGCTCATTACGTGATAGGCATCAGCCTGTACATTCTCTTTTCCGCTGCACTGGAATTCAAGTCCAGGTCAACCCTTTAATTTTCCTACTGTATGAAATTCAGGCCTCACTTCACATGCCAGCTGTTGACTTCTTCAAATGACTCACAGCCCAAGGCCTGTCCTCTCTCATGTACTTCTGTACTGTTAAGTTTAGTTTGCATATTTGGTGGTTGCTACTTTACAAAAATTTCACTTGTGACTGTATAATGCACTTTTGGGCATATGTCAGGAGATTAAGTAATTTTTTAAATAATATTTCTAACTTTTTATTATTATTATTTTATTATACTGTATACCTGTAGTCATCTTTGATACAACTTAAGGTAAAGTCACACTTGCATGAAAAAATATCCAGTATCTTCACAGAGTGAAATTGGGCCTGAATGGACAGCATAGTAGTTTGAGTATACTGTGGTATTTTCTTTCAACTATTGAATAGGGTTTCTCTTGCATATATCGTATAGCAAGATGCAGAACATGAAAAAGATGGTATCTAGTAACATGATATAAACAGTTATTGATAGAACGGGTGTGGAAAAACACATTAGTAGTGTAAAAGATTAAATGTGGACAAACCCACAGCTTTTCATTATTAGAAATGTGAATTCACAAGTCAAAAGTAATCTAAGTGAACTCCGGTAATACAACCCACAAATTTGCTTGGGTTGCGGAAGTGAATCTTCTGTTTGTCGCACCCAGCAGCTAGAAGAGAAGTGAATGGGAACTGAATACTGTTTCATGCTAGTGTGACCACACTTTGAAGCTGAACCTGTATAAAATTTTACCAATTCAGAGGTTCATCATAATTAAAACTTTAGTGATTATTAAAAGCCCTTGCTATCTGTTTATTTCAATAGAAATGATGTGGGATTTGGTAATTATTTTTTTAAATGATTTGGAATACTCAAAATAGAATGCCAGGCCTCAATAAGACATATACACACAAAGAGTAATGGCAACTTAGAGATACAACATCCCCATTCCCTTACCACATCTACTCCCTTAACATAATCCTTTCACAGGATTTGTATAGTTTTATAAAATCAGGCAGGGCAGTCCAACGCAATAGAAGAAAGAAAAAATGACAATAAATTTGGCACATGACTAGGGTTGTATATACTTTGAATGATGGAATAGCTACACTATGTATGATCTACAGAGTGACCTCTAGGATCATTTCCTGTTAATTTTGTCTTGTCATTATTAATGTTGTTGTGATGACCCCTGAGCTATAAACATAGTTCATAATCTGATTATATATAATATTAGACATGGATTAGGCATTTTTTGTAATTTTCTTCCATTTCCCAGCCATTACTATGTCTGAAGCTGGTCTGATTATCAGGAATGCATTTACTGTATAAAGTGTTCCATTAAAAAGCAATCCAGTCCACACTGACCAAAGCTGCTTCCTTCTAGAGTCCTCCTCTAATTGGCCCGAAGGGGATTTTTCTCACCACCATTCTAACCAGATCTGTCATCGTCATTAGCTTATATTTTCCTTTAGCTATTTTGTCTTTCACTTATTATTATTGGTAGCACTTGAGCTGTACTTTCTATCTTGATAATCTCAAGCACATTAACTGAATGGTACATAGAAAATGCTTTTCTAAACATTACTGATTTCATTAGTTTAGAAAGAGGCTTAACCATAAATCAACGTGTATTTTTATGGTTAATCATTAAAAACTACACAAGAAAACGTGTAACTGTGTAACACAATCTTATAAGCTTGGGTAGCTGCATAGTATCGCTGACCTTTGTTATTAGTTATTCATTTATGTAGTTTGAGGACATTTGACGATTCAGATTTCTTTTTCATATACTGAAAGGCTTTGTGATCTGTGTCTGTTTTTTTTCACCAAACTGAAACATCATAAATTGATTTTTTGATTAGTAGGTAACTTACATGGACACATTCTTAATTTAACTTATTTAATTTATATAATACCTAAAACTAGCTTAAATTATCCTGAACTGTAATGAATTGTTCCACTTCAATTTGCAGAAATAAAATTTGCTGATTTAATATCATATGTGTTAGCATAAACTATTATAATTTTTAATTAAAATAATACTGAGGTTTCTTTGTTTCTTTTAATATACTCTGAATGAACTGAACAGTGCAAGATTAGTTCAAGGTTTGTGCAATAACAACACAAGTCTAAATGGAAATTTTCATCACTTGCTGCTGCTGATGTATAAAATGGCTGAAAGCTGGTCATTTTTAACTAGTCAACTGCTACTTCTTTCCATCCTCAATTTTCTCATCAGATGTTTCTTTAGAGCTTGAGGGTTATTTCTATTTTCTATAGTGTTATGTTCTTGACTCTCAAAAAGAACACTGTAATGAAAATAAATTTTAGCTTCATGAGGTTTTGTCATTTTGATGTCCATACATTTTGTTGTGTATATATTGTATCAGTCAAAAGTCTGGACACATCTACTGAAAATCATTTTCTCAACAAGATAACAACCCCATACACCCCTCCCGGTTATGTAAGTACAGTATTATCCTGTGAACAGGGAATGAGATGGAGAGCTGCAGATGACCTGGCCCACACAATCCCCTGACTTAAATCCTATAGAGCTAGTTTGGGATCAAAGAGTAAGAGCAAGGTAGCCAAGATGTGCCCAGAACTTGTGGAAACTCCTTCAGGACTCTTAGAAAAGCATTCCAGGTGTGCCACATCTGGAAGGTGGCAGAAAGAATGCCAGGAATCTGTAATTCTGTCATTGAAGCAAAAGGGGGCTATTTTGAAGAGTTTAAAACTTGAGAAAATATAGATATGTCAAACACTTGTTTTAGTCTGTGATATATTACTTAATTGCCTCAAGGCCTTTTAGTAAAAGGTGAGTAATATAACTAAAATAAAGACAAATACATAAAAAAAAAAACGTCCAGACTTTTGACTGGTACTATCTCTTCTCAAAAGTTTATTTTTCTTGAATTTCGATTGTACCTCACTGCCAAAAAAGCAACAAAATGTTTGTAAATGCTTTACAATAGTTTTGTCTAATAAAGGTCATTTGTAAGATACCCAGTTTACACAAGAATATTTTCCCGATTTTGCATTTTGAAAATATTAAAAAAGTAGTGAGCAGTAAGACAAAGAATAGTCATTAACTAAGACTACAGTATTATCACATCTATAAGCAAACTATGAAATTTGTTCTATTTTTCTCAAACCTTAGCACCTATGTGATGATTACCTTGCTAGTAAACCTTTTTAATGATCTCTGGCTCTGTAGAATCAAGCTTAACTGGGCAGGTACCCACATCCCTTTCTTCAGTTTTCTGATATACACTCAACTTGCAAAAGTGCTTCTTAGCTGAGCAGGCCCTGTGTCTCCCTGCTTTTGCCATTGTCTCCTATCTTCCACTTGTCTTCTTCTGTCTTTTTTTCTGCTTTGGTAAACTATGTGAAGAGACTTGCATACCGCAGGGAATGCATGGCTTTTAGTCAATGATTGAGGCCATTTCTAAATTTAGCCTAAGCTATTTTTAAGTCCCCGTACCCCCCCTCCTCTTACCAAACAGAGAATGTTCCTCATTTCATTAACATAAAATCTGAAGGTCATTGAGTGGTACAGTGACCGAGTGAAAAATCTGTAATCTTATTCAGTAGGAATGTGAGGCAAATAGGAAGAAACATCAACATGGAGCCATTTCATGTCTTTTCACTTTCCTTCTGTCTCCTACTCTATCCGGAGTATGTACGGCACATATTTAACAGATAATATACAACAATTCTTAATGCTGGTCATATTCTTCCTTGTTAGTATTTGTGGAAAAGATTCAACAGTGTTACACTGAATTCACACAATACAACTCTAATGTTACAGTGTTAGCACATGATTTAGCATCCTAAACCCTACAGTACACCAAACACTTACATGAGAAACGTATTTGTAAGTGTGCAGTATAAATATGAGTTTATTCAGGGGTTCCTGCAAGATTTTATCTCAGGGTATGAGACCGCATTCGCATATTTTTATAAAATTGAGTTTCCCCTTGTGAGTTCTGAAAATAATGTCTCCAGGTCAAAATAACAGCTTTTCTCACATTATGGGGACATTTGCCCCCACAATGTAATATATACATGCCCCAATACACATACACCAACCTGGCTAATAATAAATTACATTCTTCCCTACCTATTTCAAGCTGACTCTCCGCCTCCTGGTTGCAGGAAATTCTTGTCACAATTTCTCGTTACTAGTTTTGATCTCATGGTGAATTTTCATTAGAGCAAGGCCAGTGAATTGGCTGTCTGTCATCGTGTACTGTAAATGTTGCATCAAATGTCGTCGCAGCATACTAGACGACCGCTTGCATTTGGAAATGAGTTGTTAAAAACCAGGACTGAGCCTTTTCTGTTCTGAAAAATCCCTTGTCCTCCAATATAGAAAACGGCTGATCAATGCAATCATTACTTATTTCAGTAGCTGTGTCTTTATCTCTGATGCTGCTGACTTTGAATATTGATAAAGTTTAACTATTGGCATGCTAACTGATATGTTGTGCATTCCTTCATATTCTTTGTTCCGTATATGTAATGTAAAATTATAATAAAGAGGGAAATATATCGCTTATGAACCGTGAGCAAAAATCATTATCTCGATGTTACTTTATTGTTGCAGACATAATAAGGCAAAAAAACGTATAAGTAAAAGGTGTGCAGATGTAGGTGTCTATGAGTATGTTATGTCTCTCCTCTTTGGTCACCCTCCAGACAAGGGAAATACAAAGGTTTAGGAATTTGAGTTAATTGACTGAAAACTCATAAACTCATTAGCCATTGGTTTGAAAATTAAGAAAACTGATACATGTTTTAAAAGTAAAAGAGTTACAAGAATTTAATTTTTAAGGTATTGGAATTTGGTCTGAATATGAAATATTTTAACTGGACTAACTGGACCAAAATACATATTCAGTATGCTTACATGCCCATTAATTTACTTTCACGATCAAACTCCCTCCCTATAAGGTGTCCTTCTTAAGCTTCTTATTCCTTAATTCGACTGTCCGTCTCTGGTAAGACTCCATCCGTGATTCTTACTTACATTTTAATATCAGTATTCCTTTCAAATATTACCATATAATCAGGTGGCACTATCAGTCGTAATCAAAATGAGCAGACAAAACACCAGTGTCTTTTGATGAACTCGGGACCTGATTTTGCAACACATATTAATAATATGTTCATGTAATTGGATTGGGTTAATAAAAGAAAATCATACTATAATTTAAAAATCACATAAATTCACCTATCTGTATGTCTTCCAAGACCAGTACAGCGGTCACTGTGTGCCTGAGATGGTATGTGATAGACAGAGAACACTCTGGATGGCATGTGACAGGCAGGGAACACCGTATGTGGCATGAGACAGACAGGGAACACCCTGGATGGCATGACGCAAACAGGGAACATCCTAGATGGCATGAGACAGACAGGGAACACCCCACGTGGCATGAGGCAGACAGGGAACACCCCATGTGGCATGAGACTGACAGGGAACACCCCACGTGGCATGAGACAGACAGGGAACACCCTGATTGGCATAAATTTTATTATTAAAAAAGTTGTTCACCCTAAAACTGTCAGACACAGGTTTCAGAGATGACAGGAAACCCGATTGCTGGGGATAAACCCAGACTGGGAATAACAGTTCCTGGGTCAGTCCACCCCTATGCTGCACTCTGAGGCTTCTCCACACAGTAATTCTCCCGGATGTGAAGGTGGGTTCATCAGAGAACAATACATACTTCCCGTTGTCCACAGCCCAAGATTTGCGCTGTTGGCACCATGTAAACCACCGTTTGGCATTGGCACAAGTGACCTAAGGTTTGGCTGTAGCAGTCCAACCATGAATACTGACCCTGTGAAGGTCCCAACAAACAGTTTTGGGGGAAACCGAAGAGTGCACTTTTAATTCTGCAGTCAGTTGGGCTGCTGTGGTTTTATGTTTTTTGGATACAATCCGGGTTAGAGCCCGGACGTCTCTTTCAGAAAGCTTCCTCTAGTGTCCACAGTTACTCCTGTTGGATGCGGTCCATCCTTCATGGTGGTTTGCCAACATTACCCTGGATACTGTGGCTCTCAATGCACCACAAAGACTTGCTGTTCTGGTCACAGATGCACCAGCAAGACATGCTCTAATTTGTCCTCTTCTGAACTCTTATATGTCACCCATTATGTTGTGTGGATTGCAATATCTTATGTACAGCTGTGCTATTGCTCTGCTAATTAAACTTTCACACTATGCTCTTACTGATGGAATGTGCAAGCAGTGAAGATTGGCCAACCAGGCTGCAGATATATAGGTGTGAAACCTCAAAAGCTACTTTTCATTGTCTGACCCCTGTGTATGATAATCTCTCCATTTGACACACCTCTGGCTATCTTAACTTATTTATAATTATTTATATGGAAGCTGCACTGATGCAGAATTCTGGTTTTATGTGAATGAATCTCAATATGATTTTGCATTATTCATTTGGTATTACAGCATCTTTCAAAAATTGTTCGACCACTAAGCATTGTATGGAATTGTAATTTTACTTAAGGTGGACAATCAGTTTCCTATCATTAAAATATTTCTAAGTAGAAATGGTTTTTGACAGAATCAAACTGGAACCATTTTCGCAGTTGCACCTTGATATTAACAGCTTATCTTCCTAGTAGAAAAAATATGCTTGCCGTTGCCAAGCAACAGCAATAAGTCTACATATTCTCCAGATGTACAAGAGAATAAAAGAATGCAAAGACACAGCTTGTATCCATTAGATTAAGGTGACTGGAAAGAAATTTTAAAAGAATAAGAAAAAAAACATTTTGATTTAATTCACAATAGTATTCAGTTAAGATATAAACCAAAAACACATGTTATTCCAAGAGACAGTATAGAAGCATTTTTTGTGACATCTTCACCACTGATCGCCCCCTGCAGCCATTATGGGCCAGGCCCTACGAAACTGCTCCCTTCCTTCTCCAGAGATGGGCCGTAATTGTACTTAAAATGTATTTAATCACTTTTAAGTATTTTGTAATTTGTATTTTGCCGGACAGAAAAGGTCAGATGTAATTTGAAACAAAACACTTTGAGAGACTGTATTTTTGTATTTAACATACAGTACTTAACAAAATATGTCATTTTATGAACCTTCATCACCAGGCTTACAGACTTTTAAATATGGGCTAAATAGGCTAGATGCTAATAAATCACATGGCACATCCTGTTGGGCCCAGCTTGCTCGTTGTGAACTTACTTTTCCCATTACCAGTAATCCAAGGAAAGAAGCTGATGTCAGTATAGGACAGAAAAATAGAACAATTAGCAAACAGCCATCTCCCCTGTCAGCCACCTCCACAAAGTCTGCGGGAAACATGCAATATAAATTACAGGTATAACGGTTCTGAAACGGAGACTAACTATGAAATTATTGTATGGAGATCGAGAACATATGTACCGCGGATTCTGGGAAGCCGTCCCCCCCCCCCCCCCCCCAGTCCGCTGCTGCAGATGCAGCCTGCTGAGCTCACATTACGTTAATAATGTTACAAAAGCCATTTTTCATTCCACAATTAATGCTGCAACATGTGAGAATCACAATATTGTTATTCTGTTTAAAGTTAGGGGAAGCTGTAAATTTCATAGATATTACAACTACTAGGAGAGTAATGGTACACGTATTCGTCATGAACTATTTTACATGTATTTCTGAATTTTCAAATTACACAAAACTTGTATTCAAATTAAATACATTTTCCCACATTAGTATTTTATTTTGTTACATTTGGTGAGCAAGTATTTGTAATTTGTAACAAACTACTTTTTGATGTATTTGTGTGTATATCTGATGTATATTTGATGTATATCTCTGACCTTATCTGAATATTGAACACGCCTGTGTGTAAGGGTATTTAAGGGCTACCATGAAGTGGAAACTTTGTGAATTATTGAGTGTGTCCGATTGAATTGCTATATTTCTGAAATAAGGCTCCTGGATTATTATTATTATTATTATTATTATTGCCAATTTGCGTTACTAATTTGCACCCAAACCATTATCTGGGAACCCTGATAGAGGAAACCTTATGTAAAAGGCACTGCTATTATTAAATATGCTGCTCTGTTGGTCTGTATGGGTCTGCATAAATAGTCCTGCATATATAAAATTACCATCTTATATATCCTATCATACTGAATTATGTAAACTAAATCCAGAATTGAAAATTAGCACAAATTGAGTGAAAAGCTAAACTAAATGCCTATACTCCACTATATTACATCAAGGTTAATTGCTATTGCTATAACCTTGTCTCTGAAGTCTGATCATAAACAATTCTCTTTTATCTTATGCTACACAATGTGGACTACATCTGAGGTATCTTATCTTCCAAAGGATCCATTTTTAAGTTAACATAATGATTCTTTGAATAAATAAACATATTATCAGAATTCAGCAATTAGAAACTTATATTCATGTTGGGTGGGGAAAGATGTTTTTGGAGAAACATTAAAATTCCTTTATTCATAATGTATTACAGTAGTATGTTTTACTGTTTAGACATGGGTTAAAAGAGATGGTTGGTGTAGTTCTGAGTGGAATACTCATGCAAGAGACTATTGGTGTGGTCTATGTTACTGTCAGCTCATGGTGAAAGTAATTCTATGTAACGAGGCATTTTGTTGTTACAATGGTCTTCTACTGTAAAAAGAAAAAACTCTTGTTGTCATTGTGGTTGTTGTTATTGTTGTTTGTGAGTAAATATTCAGAAGGCATGAGACTGTTCTGAGCAAATATTACTAGTGAAGAACGAGACATCCCAGGTAGCTGCTGTTCGAAGGAGGGTACGTGGCAGGGGCTTGGGTAGAGGATTATTTGAAGGGTATATTTTCAGCCTGGCTGACGTAAACTGGTATGCAACGGTTACAGGCGTGGCATGATATGACTTCAGTGCACACAAACAAAGGATGCAGCGTGAGGAGGCAGCATAAGATACTAAGCGTCAGGAGACTGAGGTAAACCACCTGAAAGGTGTCTGAGCCTTGTACGTTTTTTTTTTTTCATGTAAAACATCAGAGCTATTTCTACAGCATGCAATGCAGGAATGATTATAAAAAATAACCAGTTTTATTCTCAATGAAGCAGACTAAGAAGCACACACACAGCTGTCTGAGTCTTTAGTGAGACGGAGATAGACACACTGAAAAAGAGATGTTTGAGGCCAACAGGGAAGACTGCATAACTGAAAAAAGAACTATGAGAATTAACTTTGATAATATTATACTTGATTACTAAAATCAATCATTTAAATATGATTATTCCTAGTTCTGTCTGCAGTTGTCTGTTATTAGGTTGTCAGATAGCATCTTTGTAAGACTATTATTAGCTTACACTGATATGAAGTTTCCATCCGGTTTTCAATGATTATGAGCCCATTACCAATTTGCAAACAGCCCAGTTGAACTCTGGATAATACGAGAATTGTGTATTAATGTTGAAATTTATTGGACTCAGTGCAATAGCAAATGGATTCTAGTAAGCATTGCTGAAATGTCTCCCCCACTTTAATCAAGCTTTGTAAGCAGTTAATGATTTTTTACCACATGAAATGTATGTGATGTTTAACATATACACACATTTGGCCGTTTCACTTTCAGAATTATGTGAATTACATGTAGCCTTGAGGATGATGAAAATGATGTCTTTAAGGGTTTGATATTTTTCAGCTGTGACTTCTAAGTGCACCCTCATTAAGTTGGCTGTTTCCTCATTGTCACAGCATGTGGATGCATCTTAATTTCACTGCCTTCTCTCGTGGTCTTTAGAAACTATGTCATGTTTCTGTCAAGACTTTTAGACATCAAACAAGGTCTGTACTGCAGCGTTCAGTCAAAGCTAACTGAACCCCAACATAAATAATGCCAGCTATCATACTTTTCATCATAGATTTTCAGAATATACATGCAAAAAAATACTTACAAATATATACCATCTTCAAAAGTGCCTACGACAGCCATGCAAACATCAGAACTGGACCTCGGAGAAAAGAAGAAGGGTCGTCTGGTCCAAGGAATCTCGTTTTCTGCTGCATTATCTGGATGTCTGAGTATGAGTCGAGCATCTGAGGAATGCATTGGACTAACAAGTCAGATGCATGGTTATGTAACCCCATGCAGAGTCGGGTTCCATGCGCTGTGTGGTGAGACATTACTCAGAATTACCTGCCATTTGAGCCACAGTACCCCTTCTCTCTGTTCGAACCACACGGCATAGCCTTCATTCACAGGATGACCTCGTCTCACATCGATCAGGCTTGGCTACCCATCGCCCTGTCAGCCGATCCGGTTTTTTCCCTCCTCAGACCACTCCCAGTAGGTACTCACCATAGCTGACTGTGAGCCCCTCATGGGCTTTGTTGTTTTGGAGATGCACTGACCCAGTTGTCTGGCCCTAATAATTTGGCCCTTATCAAAGTCACTCACATCATTATCCCTCCCAATTTCTACTGCATTCAACATGTCAATTACAAGAACTAAATGTTGGCTTACTAACCACTATATCCCAGATCTTGATTACCCCAAACTTTATTTGCTTCACAGGGTGGTCATAATTTTTTGGCTCATCGGTATGCACCCACACATACACACATGCAAAATTGAATGGAATATATGGCTAACATCATGTTACAATGTTCATTGCAAAAGAGCAAATGACAATCGTCATCATGAGTTGCTTTGGACAATTCTTGCATTCCTCAGAATTTAATTTGTATGTAGCTGTTTGTTTGTTTAGATTAGACAATCACAATCTAAGCTTTCAGCACCGCAAATAACTTTGTCAAGAAAATAATTAGATATTGGACTACCAAAGAATCCATGCATGCCTGTTGTCGTGCATGCAGCTCTTAAACCATCATCTTTGAGGGAATAAATAAAACCACAGGACACAGTTATGCAGCAGGAACATTAAACTGCTGAACTGCAGCCTATAAATAAAATTACATAATGGCTTATTATGATTATCTCGGGGTACAAAATGCATAATGTCATATTCGCTTTGGAGTCCGGTTAACCTGGCGGCGCCCTCTGGCTGACGTTTTGATGTCGCTCGTTAACTCGCAGAGCAAGCTTGGCCACAGGCGCCATCAGCCTGGTGCTCCTGCGATCTCCAGGCCACGGCTTGGAGGTGGCCTTCTCAATGGGTCACGGGGCTCCGGCTTGACAGACAGTTGCGGCCCCCGATGGAAATTCAGCGCCGCGTTTGGGGATTCTCAGCACAGCTTCCCTTTCATGCACACGCTTGCTCGCATCCTGTTTGTGTTTCACTTCACCTATAAAAGAGCATTATAAACAGCTCTACGTCAGGGAAGTGCAGTCACATAAGAAGCTTTTATTGACGTAAAGGCAACATGGCCCATAAAATGTAGCAGCTTTTATCCATTTTATTGCGGGACTGTGGATTTTTTCATATACGAATGTCCCCTGAATAATAAGCCAGCCTGCTGGTAAACATATTATACAGATATAAATTGGAAAAGCGAAATTTCATTTATGATGATCCTTTCTAAGGATGTCTGCAGTTTCCTTAAATTTGTCTGCTATTCACTGGGTGCCAATCAGTTTAGTAATATCTCTGTGCGTCTGTACTTGTTTACACACAAAATTTAAAATTTACTTTCATGTTTAAAAAACCAGAAAATTGTGCAAACAATTGTCCTCTTAAGAATTTGCATCTGCTAGAAGCAATACCCATCTCAAAATCTCTTCAATGAATTCCAATAAAGAATGACAAATAGTTTATGCTCTAAAACATAACTGAGTATGTACAGAGGAGTAGGCTTAGGAGTACCAGGCTCTGTTGTGGCTGGTCTACTACCAAAGCCTGTATGCTCTTAAATCCAGAATTAAACTCAATTTTAATAAAATGTACTTTGCATTATAATTTTATATGTATATGTAAAATATATAACACAGGAAGTTAAGACCACAATAATAATAGAAATTAGGCTTTTATGAATTTGTTAAAATTGAACAAAATTCACAGCCCTTCTTCAAGAAAGTTTATGAGGGTTTATGCCATTTACTTTTTCAATGACTCTGCAGCTTCTATGATCGCAGATCAATTGTTGCTAACACTTCGTTTTACTGTCGGAAATCTGACTAACACACTATGAATAAAAAAATTTCACATGAGATACAATGCGCCCAGAGCAACTGTGAAAATCCCAGACAGACAATTTCATAGATTTTAGGTTCACATCAATTTCTACGTCAATGCATAATACATATGCATGTGCTTTTCATTAATTATTTTTTTGTTTGTGTTTAAAGAGCCGAATTAATTATTATAAATTTCAGCAGGGGGGGTGTAATATTTAAACTGAGTAATAATTGCATGAGGATGGGGCAAACTTCAATTATGTCCTTCTCCTGCGCCTCTTCACCAGACCTATGGCTCGGGATTTTGTTATCTTGTCAGCTTCAGTACACTTTTCAGCCCAGATCCCAAACCCACATCTGAACTCCTGACACAAGTCATGTTTTCCTGTATGTTTCCCTTCTGCTGAACCGGAAAGGTTTTTTTATTTATTTTTTATTTTCCCTTTCTGATATTTTGAGGATCTCCACTCCTAAACCCAAATAAAATCCCCATTCCTTCATAGCGTCCCTAGTCCTCTATACTTGCTTGTCCGTAACAGCTAAACAATGTGAAATTCATATTCTTTTACAATTTAGAGAAGACATTGGGATTTAGAGAAACCAGGTAGCCTAATTACATGTGTTTAGGCTGTGGAGGAACCCAGTTATTAAATATTTTAGTATTTTTGCATCAATTTTTTGTAATATGCAGCTACATTTCATCTGAATACATTATTTTGGCTAAATATCATGGCTCTAACCTGCTTGGCCACACTACTGTCTGGTGTTTGGCTGCACAGAAGGTTGTACTGTAGACTGTTAGAGATCTGTGAGTTGTTATTCTTCATTATAATTACATCTGTATTATAGTGACCGTCCCTCCTCAGTCTTGCACTACTTTCCAGCTATTTCTCAAAAAATATATAATGTGATTGAATCTGCAGTTAATTGCTTTGTTTATACAATTTATGATGATTAAGGACACTGACAGCCTTAAAAAATGTATATATATTAAATTTGGCAAGCAGTCAAAGTCTATCACAGACTGCAAAAATGACATCATTAGCTTCACCTCAACCTTCACACCCCTGCTGGGCTTCTACGTGCTCATTGAGGAGAATACAGAGCACTGAGCACCCATGCTATCAAGCGAGCCCTACACAAGATCAATGTGGGCAAAGACCCCGGTCTGGAAGGCTCGCCAGGACAGGCTCTAAAGGAATGTGCCAACCAGCTAACGGAGGAACTCACCCGCATCTTAATCCTCTCACTGTCCCTGGCAGTAGTCCCCACCTGCCAGAAATCATCCCAATGCCAAAGTCATCAGCAGTATGTATTCCCTATGACTTTTTACCTTGTGTCAATAGTTATGAAGTGCTTTGTGAGACTGGTGCTGGCCCACATCAACTCCCACCGACCCGGAAGAGACGTCAGCGTGCCTACAGAGGAAACTGCTCTGCTGAAGACACCATTTCATCTGTTCTCCACACCATTCTTTCATGCAGAGACTGTCTCAACACCAACATGGGACTGCTGTTTATTGATTTCAGCTCAGCATTTAACACCATAATTCCTAAGCAACTCAGATCCAGACTCCACGACCTCGGCCTGAGCACACGGCTGTGCGATGGGGTGCTGGACTTTCTTATTAGAAGATGTCAGACTGGGTACCAGCTTCTCTGCTACCTTAACGCTCAGCACAGGAGTTGTGCAGGGCTGCATGCTGAGCCTGTTTCTCAAAACACTCCCCATAACTGTATCCCTGCCTCGACCATCATTTGCAACTGCGACAGGGCTGATTCCTAACAAGGACGGGGAGACAAACAAAGAAGTGCCAGAGCTGTAACTCGATGGTGGTAACATGATGCAACACCATGAAGACAAAAGATCTAATAACTTCAGGAAATACAGATGCGGGCCACATCTCCCAGTCCGCACAGATGGGAAGGAGTAGGGAGTTTCAGGTTTCAGGTTACCGGGAGTACACATTGCAGAGGACCTCTCATGGTCTGTGAACTCCTCCTCTCTAGTCTGTAAGACACAACTGTGCCTTTATTTCCCAAGGAGGCTAAAAAGAACCCGTCTGCCACAACAGCTCTTAGTTACCTTCTATAGCTGCGGCACAGAGAGCATCTTGACATACTGCAACACAGTCTGGTACTGCAGCTGTTGATCCACTGACTGAAAAGCCTTTTAACATGTAGTCAAGATAGCTGAATTCAACAATGGTCTATAGCTGCCGGACATCGTGAGCTTTTACAGAAACTGCTGCAGTATACATCACATGTATACATGGTTACTTCACATCCATGCTATACGTATAGAACTTATTTAGTAAAGTATATTTCAATGAATTCCTATAGGTATATATTTCTATGTATGTAAATATGTCTTATGTATCTATAGTATGTTTTTAAAACTAGGCTGATTGTTATGTATGTTTGTATATATGCATATTATGTTATTAATGCCATTATGTGGCAGCTGTTAAATTTTATTGTACATATGTAATCCACTTCTACAATGACAAAAATCCTTTAAAGATGATCGATTGATACAGTATAAATAACAGATAATCCAGGTAAAATGTAGACAGAGAGATTGAGCACCTTGTATTTTATTTTTCCTGTGGGCATTTTATTCGCCTTTCTGGTGCCATTGAAATATTCCCAGTAGCTTTACCACATTAATGATTTATTCACTTTGCCATATTGTGACATCACTTGCTATCGCATGCTTCTCCTCCTGCACCGCTGTGTTTTTTGAGCGTCGCTCAAATGCTTGGAACAGGGTGGGCACACAGAAACCTTCAAGAAAACAGCTGTGCAGCAGTGAACGCGTCATCGCATCCCTTTGCAGATGGAGAAAAGCGATGCAAAGATATCATGACTGGTAAATGATTGCTTCACACCAAGGGTTCAGGGGACTTGCTCAGCTTTCAAGTGTCGCAGAGGATGGATGCTCCCTTGGAGACTGGAGGCACCATGAGGCACCAAGCAGAAAGCTTCTCAGTGGCTCGAGGACAATGTGCCCCATGCAATCTGACTTAACTGCTGCCCGCCTCTGAAATCCACAGTAATGGAAACATGATGTAACCCTCTGCATGAAGCATGCTGTTTTGTTCTGTGCGTATCAGGAAGGTAATCAGGGGCAGAGCAAGAAATATTTTGCAGAGCAAGTTGCTATTTTGGTTGCTATACAGAATTATTTACATTAGGAATGTCATAAATGTATGCCTAGCCCAACTGATTGCTTAAATTCAAAATATGTTATGGACTGAAGCACTTTAGTGTCATCCAATAGAAATGGTCACACAGAGCAGAAGAAAACCCAGATGACATGGAGAGAAGATGCAGGGATTTACAGCCCTAACCCTGGAGGTGTGAGGTAACAGTGCTACCCACTGACACACACAAGCGCACACACACACATACACACGTTTGTATTCAAATCTTTGTGGGGACATCCATTCAGTTCTATGGGCATAACCCTAATAACAACAATGCCAACATTAACCCCTACCCAGCCCTAACCTTAACCATAAGTAACCAAAGTAAACACAATAATGTTGAGTTTTAGGTTTTTGAGTGCATTCACATATTTTTTTATCAAATTTAAATTTCCCCTTGTGGGGACCAAAACTAATGGTCCCCACAACATCAAAATAACTTTGTCCTTGACCAATCACATCATATTTTTCCATTAGAGTCAAAATGTGAAAGATCTACAGAGCATGCTGAAATATCAATGTGAGGAATGTGGACAGCAAGCTGTGCCCTGCTGTGGCAGTATATAATTATTCTGTAATTCCTGGTCTACAGTAGGAAACTGCAACCTTTCATACTGCTTCCTCTGTACTGCCTGATCCCCCAAATGCCACTGAACAAAATCACATTTGAATTCAGTTACAGTTGTGCAGCAATCGGTAATACAAGGTAAATGACAAGGTCACTGTTGTGTTTCTGTTTCTGGTGTATTTACTCCTTTTTAAAGGGAAATCCTTTACCCATAGTATTAAATTGACAGTGAATGGAAGGAAGTTCTTAGAAGTGATCACAGTATTAATTAATATTAATAATTAATGCCTCGGATAATATTAATTACACTACATTGTCAGGATCAAGACAATTCTGGAAACTGATACGTTTCTTACGTGACTCACCCTTACTTCTAATTTAGACTTACTTCCACAAGCATAATG
>JAODKL010000036.1:22212269-22222945 GCA_026780765.1 Petrocephalus schoutedeni
CTTGGTGCAAACAGTGGAGGAGTGAATGCATCACTGACACTAAAGCCCAGAGGTTTACTAACCAGAAGGTTTCATTCTGACATAAAACCACTGCCTCTTCTTTTGTTATTCTCCAAGTGGGCTTATTAATGCATGCAGTCTGCAGACAAATTTAAAGATGCTCGAAATGTATTGAATCCATGAATATTGCAACACATAATTGCGATAACTGTGATTTGTTGTTCTAGCATGTTAACAGCGAAAGCTGACATTCACAAATATCAACAACAAATTAAGTGTTCAACCCAGAATTGATAGCACATTCAATGACATATCTCTACTGATTATAAATGTCTGAAAGAACATGGCTTCTCAACTAGGTCACATTGAGGAAAACTACTAACATGACCAAAATAATAATAACAATTGCCTACGTATTAGTTAAGAAGCAGTACTCTAGCGGTGTATAACCGTTGCCGGTATGGGTAAATAATATTATTAAACTCTCATAGATTCAGACAAAATGACAAAAAAATGGTGTATCTGTGATGTATGTGCCCTGCTGGTTTTCTGCTGCAGTTAGTATTATTTCAAATGTTTCTACTGTGCTGGAGCATTTTCTAGAATCCAATTTATCTTATAGCAGTGTTCAGGCTACTGGTTGTAATGGTTTTACAGAGGTTTATTGAGCGTGCACTGGAGTATTGGTGAGCACATTTTTATTGGATTTTGTGAATAGCAATATCGTTTGCATTGCATTGCTTTTTTATTGGGTAATCCAGGAGGCCCTTGGGACGGATCAATTTCCTTTCACTATAAAACTGTGCATTGTGCAGAAACTAGAAAGACTAAAATAGCACACATAAAACGGGAATGGTACTGATAAAACAGGACCTTTTTCTGACAGATACTCTTCCTCGTGATTGTACTATATTTAGCAAAAAAATTAGGATGTTAAAATGTTAAATATCAGTAGATATTGTGGATTTTTCTGGGGAAAAATGATCTTCAATACTGTGGTTCCACCATACAGATTTGACCTGTCTGTTATCCATACACACCTCTCAATTGCAGGTTCGTGGTAACATTGGTAAGGCAGGAGAACAAGGCAGGATACCTTGAGTGGGAGGCGACAGTTCATTATAGGACCAAGTAACCAAGTAGGGGCAAATTACCTTTGTTTGGATAAACATAAATCTATAGAAACACACTTAGTACACTCAAACACCAGACAAAGACAAAACTGCAATGAAATTCAACCTACAATCCTTGAAGTGTCTGGTCACATATATATTACATCATGAGGATCAAATGTCTTCACAATGTAATAAAATTGCTATTTTGACACTGTGGGGTCCATTTTTTCGGTCCCCTCAAGGGAAAACTTAATTTTATAAAATGAGGATGCAATCAAAAAACTACAAAACTACAAAAGTCTTATATTTTGTTTGGTTACTTATGGTTAAGTTTAGGGCTGGGTAGAGGTTAAGGTTGTCATAGTTGGGATTAGGGTTATGCCCATAGAAATGAATGAGTCACCACAAATATATTAATAAAGAGATTGTTACATCACCTGTTGTGTGTCATTTTACATTTTACATTCTACAAGGCAGGCTTGAAAGAACAAGAACATGTCGATCTAGAATAGAAAGCTGCGTTTGTACTAATAGAGATAATTTAATACAGTATAAGAATAACTTATGGGGGCTTTGTCACATATCCTAATGTTTTTGAACTTTTAAATATTTCTTGGGCCTTGTGTTTTTGTTCATGTATAGTTGCTTCATACTGTTAGCGTATTACAGTAAATGAGCAGTAGCTCAGTTTTGCAAACTTCAACATGCCTGTTCTTTTACATTTCATTTATTTAGCAAACGCTTTTGTTTGCTAAATATGAGAACGAGTGCTGAAAGCGTGGGATCTGACAGCAGGGTCAGCCAGAATCCCGGAGCAGTCAGGGTTAAGGGCCTTGCTCATGGGCCCAGCTGTGATGTGGTCTGAATGCGGGGCCTTCCAGGTCCAGATGCCTAATGTGCTCACCTCCCTCTGAGACATGCCATCACATCATATAGCATGTACTTTCAGGGCCTATCAGTGTTGCTCGCTTTATCTCCTGTAAGCTTCTTCAGCAATCCCATCTGTTTATTCAATCTCAGTTCTTGCAGCATTTGTCTAGTAAACAGGCAGCAGTGGCTCAGATTGCATTCCGCTGACGGTTTTTGGCATTGCTTGCCCTCTGCCAGCCACCGCCTATGGGTAGATACGCAGCATTCAGCCATATTTAATGGGTCAGGCCCCTGAAAGCTGAGGGCAGCAGCATATCGCCATGAATGTCTTCACGTCAGCCTTGATAAATCAGACAGCAGATGCCTCTTGCTAGATAACAACCAGTGCCCTACCTTCTGGCCACTACCTCAACCCCTAAAAAGGCAAAAAATTGTCTTAGTTTTGCTGTGGAGACATTTTTTAAATTTCAACATAGAGTTTAGATTGATAACAAAGCTATAAATTATAAAAAGTAGCATTTTTACAAGCAAGAATGACAGGACTTGTAATTGATGTTAACCTTATGAAAAGGAAACATACATAAAATTAAAATCAATTTAATTCTTAAATTACATATTCTATTTCTTTCCTGATCCGTGTAGAGGTAGAAACACCTTTACGATGTATAATCAGTGATGCACTCATTTAGGATGATTTACTTTAAGTACTGTATATAAACTCAGTCTCCAATTTATTAGCAGCACATTAGCTGCTGCAATAGCCTGCTTCTGCAAACAGAGACTTATGTGGCTGCGACTGCACACATACAGCACACAAACAGGGTCAGGAGGTTCTTTTTCCATTCAAGCACTAGAAAAGGTAAGACACCCGGGGCCTCATTTATAAAAAAAAAAGTTGAGTAGAAACCATCCTATATAGTGTGTAAGTCTGATTCAGAGAAAAAGAACGTACGAGAAAAAAAAATAAAAAACGTGCGTACACCACTCTCCCAGATGTGCAATCTGTAAATTGAAAATGGTCATGATATCGTGTGTACCTAAAGTAATATAATCAGCATATAAGTGAGCTAAAAACAAAGCCCAAATCATCTTGATAATGGCGAGCTGCAAAAAGAAGAACATTAGCGAGGTGGAAATAGAAGTCCTGTTGGCGCAGGTGGAGATGCGTGCATGGACACTGTTTGGGAGCCTTTCCAGTGATGTTACTGATTTGGGACGTCACGATTCCAGAAATTTAGTAGTCGATACCAATACCAGTGAAACTCCAGTATACTGCTCTTTGTCTGGGAGCAGGTGACTCATGTTCTTTCAATTACGCTCAACTTGCCTAGTTAAAAAAATGCCAGAGAACATGTACTAACACTAGAAATGGACGTCGACTGAGCACGGTCTGACCCTTTCAGTTTCTGAGCTGAAACAGCTGGGTTTTCTTGACTGCATTCTCCAGATGAGTCACTGGAGCTCCTCCAGCAGCCATCCAAGTCACAGGAAGGAAGTGCTTCCTAACTTCATTTAGAAGGACATCCTGTTTACGGCACAGCAATGCCAGTCAGCTGCACTGTAAGGATTGTAGCATAACAAAATCAAACAGTGTACATGTTATGCTTCAGTTGTTTAATTTATTCAGCCATGAAACACATTTTAAACCAGGCTTGATAATAAGCATTGCCTACAGCATATATATGACTGAAAACAATTTATGCTTAATTTTCTGTTGCCTTATAGCTTTCCTGCATTAAAGCAATCTGTCCTAATTATCAATAATTATGATAAATAAGCCTTTGGTTACTAATATACGTCAAAATCGTTTTTTTGGTGTTTTGTGACGATATTCAATAAATAAAGTCATTAATAAATAAAGTATAATTTAAATCAACATTTAAATTATTATTTGAATAATCATTTAAGTTGTTTTTTTTTACTTGTTCAAATAATCATTTAAATGATAATTATATATAATACATAATTATAATTATGTATTGAATAATTTCACAAAACACTTGCCAAAACTGTGTTCTTTCTTTACATGTATGCATAGTCCGATTAGTGATAATATTAATACGAATGACAGGTGACGTGAATAACATTAATTGTATTGTTACAATGGCAACTGTCAAGGCTGCCATTATATATTAGGCAAGTGAACAGTCAGTTCTTGAAGTTGATTGTTGGAAGCAGGAAAATTGGGCAAGCATAAGGATCTGAGTGACTTTGACAAGGGCCAGATTGTGATGGCCAGGTGACTGGGTGAGAGAATCTCCAAAATGGCAGGTCTTGTGGGGTATGCAGTATGCAGTGGTCAGTACCTAGCAAAGGGTTCAAGGTAGGTCAACCAGTGAACCAGTGGTCATGGGCGCCCAAGGTTCACTGATGCATGTGGGGAGCGAAGGCTACTGTAGTACAAACTGTGGTAAAGTTAATGTTGGCTAGGACAGAAAGGTGTCAGAACACAGAGTGCGTTGCAGCTTGCTGCGTAGCTGCAGACTGGTGAGAGTGCCCTTGCTGACCCCTGTCCACCGTTGAAAGCACTTACTAGAAAGCACAACTAGACCATGGAGCAATGGAAGAAGGAGGCCTGGTCTGAGGAGCCACATGATGTGGACGGCTGGATGCATGTGCGTCGTTTACCTGGGGAAGAAACATGATGCACTATGCAAGTGGAAAGGAAAAGCTGGTGGAGGCAGTGTGATGCACTGGACAGTGTTCTGCTGGGAAGCCTTGGGTTCTGGCATTCATGTGGATGTTACTTTGACATGAACCACATATCTAAATATTGCTGCAGACCAAGTACACCCTTCATGGCAGCAGTATTCCCTGACAGCAGTGCAAAAGTTGGTTTAGGAACACAAAAGTCCAAGATGTTGACTTGGCCTGCAAATTCCCCAGATCTCAGTCCGATCAAGCACCTGTGGGATGTGTTGGACAAACAAATCCGATCTATGGAAGCCCCACCTTGCAGCTTACAGGACTTAAACGATGTGCGCCTAATGTCTTAGTGCCAGATACCACAGGGGAACACCGTGGGTACGATGCCAGTGTGGCACAAAACAACAATCAAAATGGCAACCACAGGGAGTACCTACACAAGTACCAAATGTTAGCTTAACATCTAATGTTTACTAGATATTATTTAACATTATTTGCTGTACGTGGGCATGGTTGTAATGTTTTGGCTCATCGGGAGTGTGGGTGTGTATATATATATAGTGACAGAGATAGAGATACATGGTGATATGTACTTACCATGTATAGGAAAAGCAGTACAGAAGATGAATTTATATTGTATATACAGAATAGAATCCACAATGATAGATAGGTAGATAGATAGGTAGCACAAATTCTCAGATAACGTGTAGTTCAATATAGTTTAAATAATGCGATTCTTTGCATGAAGGAAGACTTGCATGAATGATACTGAGAATGATGGCTTTCTTTTTTTTAATCATGAGTGGTCTGTTTCGTGAGCAGCAGCACAATCAGCTGTTTTGGTACAAAATTTTGTAAAATAAAGTTACTCATGTTACTTGGACATACAATTTACTAATGCTTACATGGCAACTCAAGAAGTCAAATCAAAGAAGTGCTAACCTTATAAAGAAGGGAACAGCAATGGCAGTGTGTGGAGAAAATCCAAAAATAGTAGCCTGTGGCAACAGCATAAATGTAGAAACTCATTGCATGCTAATTTATAGTTACCCGGGGAAAGGGCTTATTTTGTATCCATATTGATTAAGTATTTTGGTAAATAAAGAGAGCAGTGAGCCCGCCTGAATGAAGGTATAAATGCACATGCATTCCTGAGCGTCCTGTGGTCTCCTGCTATCAACTGGCTCTTTATGCCTCCCAGTAGATGCTGGCCATTTGCAGTTACCCACAGCTGTTGTTTGAGGTCTGCTAAGCAGCAGATAGGCTGGCAGTGCACTGAGGAAATGGCTGGTAGAGCCTGGGAAAGGTCCCTTCCCTGAAAGCTTCCAAAGGCGATCAAGTAATTAGCTTCTTAAGTCCAAGATTAGCAGGATGCTGCCACCAGAAATCCAGCTTTGAAACTTTCTTGGCATTTGAGGAAATTGTAAAAATATAAATAAATAAAACTTAAAAAAAAAACGTTTTCAGTTTAAAAGGAACAGTTTCAATGCTCTTTGTTCAATAAATGAAAAGTCTAATTATGAAACATTTAATTTCTTCCTAACAGTAACAATTTTCTGGTAAAGTAATGTGTCTCCAGCCCAACACAAATCTCCAAATAATTTCCCCAGATATAGCTAGAACAATGAAGCAAGCTCTAAGTAACAAAAAGGAAAAAAAAACAATTGGAAACAGCTGAAAAAAAGGCTGAAGATGACGATGCAAAGAAATGTGTGGAGACAGTGAGGGCACACAACAATGACTGAACAAACAGTGGGTTCAACCTACACTTCAGGCCTGTCGATTATAATTGAACTAGATGGTTTGGGTCACTGCACTGATTAGTTAATTTTGTTCCATGTGTGACTCAACTGAACAGTTACGTTCAGATTAATTTAGCAGATAATCTTATCCAAAGCGATGAACAGGCTTGGAGAACAGGGTCACACAGTTCCTGGCGCACCTGGACTTAAAGGCCTTGCTCAAGAATGACATCAATACCAGCCACCGCATTTGACATTCTGATCAGGGGCACAGAGTCCTAACCCCCACACTGCCACTTTACTCCTTTCAATGAGTGATTCATCCATCAGTTCATTCAGTGCACTTATTGAGTGATTCATAAATCTGTCCGTTCATTAGTGTACTACATCCTGTTGTTAAAGCCATATGCTCTCTTTCGCCACCCACTGGTGTACCATTGTAAAGATGTTTGAAGGAGAATAATGTTTAATGAAATATGAAATGTACAATACCGTCTTGTGTCCTGTTTACTGAAATATACAGTGCTGTTTTGTGACCTGAATTAATCATAAGGTTTTCATCATGTGTGTGGTATATAGCTTAGATCTAGATAAACAACAATACTTTGTTAATAATTCTACAGGTTTATAGTATTGTGAGAAATACATAAATTCATGCAATAATTTACAAACTCTAATCTATTGTATAATTAGTGAACTTGGTACATTCAAATGCTAAGAATATGGAGGCCCCTGACTCATGATATGAAACTTCATAATTTACACTTCAAAAGAAGTTCCCGGCACTGCCTCCTCCGTTTGTCAACGTGTTCCTTCCACCTTCTACCTTCTGACCTTCTGACATCGTCACTCCCCATGCCTGCTGAGCATAGCTTGTGCAAGTTCCTGCCTCTCCCTCCTGAGGCACTGAATGGTTTGCCAAAAGTTCTTTAGGAAAATTCATATCCCCATGACAATTCCAAACTCCTCCCATGCCAAATAACCATTGTCCTTTGGCTTAGGGTGATGTGGTGCCAAGTACCCTTATGATAATTTTTCTAATATAGCATTTTTATGGAAAATATGTAAATTGCACAGTCCAATAACAGTTCAGCACTCAGATTTAGTTTCAGGGGGTCAGTTCTCCCAATCACGGCCCTCCAGAAACCCCCATTGTTCCCCATGTCAAATTCTCCCAGTAGGATCACAGAGGAGGCACCCTTTAGAGCACGTAATACATGTTCTCTGTGGCTGGGTAGTTTGACCCACTGTTCAGTGTACACACACAAATAACGGTGAGTTTCCTCTCTGCATCACAGAGAACACTTTTGTCCATCAGGGAAAAACTCCAGCCTCACTCTTTTCAGACATGGAGCTTGTCAGTATCCCACACATGCCTGAGGTCTTTCACCACGGGAAACATGAGAAAGGCAGCAGAAACTACAGGATCGATAAAGAGGCTTGGTACCAGGGCCTACTCTATGCGTGGAAGTAAGACAGACTCTGTCTAGCCAACACCATTTTATTTCATGCAATAGCTCTGGCATCTGCCCTGCCAGGTAAGATGTTCCCAAAAGCAGTATTATTTGCAAGGACTGGTCCAGGGCACTTCCCTCTTGTACACGCTGTCCAAATGGCAGCGTTCCTGGCGATTCGCCGTGTGGCCACACTCAGCCATCTTGGACAGAGCCCAGGCGGATTACTTAGCCGACCCCCAACCCACCACCACCACCACCACCACCGGCCCGGCTCCATTCCAGGCACGGCGTCTCGGGTTCTTTGGTAGCTTTCACATGGGGTCTTTGTCAATCGTAGTTTGTGTGCTCTACCCGCACAGACCTGCTGAGGCCCTACCGGGAACCTAAGCCGAGCTCTGTGGATCATTTAAGCACGGCCCCCCGCCACCAACGTAAGGCACGCTAAGGTTGCATTATACAGGTATATGCTAAGGGCCATTATATATGCTGTCTTACTGCATATGCTAACATATAACATATCACAGCAGTAGTTTTAAGTAATTAAGGAAGTTTAGGAAAGTTAAATTCAATTCATTTTATTTTTATATAGTGTCTTTCACAACAGTCGCCTCAAGGCTCTTTATATGGATGTGTTGTGATAGTTACAACATCATTAAGAGAGCGTAATACAAAATAAGGAAAAGGAAAGACAAAGACAACAAAAGAAAGAAAGCCATAACCAAAAACTCTCAAGTAGGGAGAAAGAAAAACCTCTGGGGGTCCAAGGTCAACTGGCTGCCTAACCCCCCTGAGCATGCTGACATTATTGAAAACAGATAGAGTCGGCTGTGATCAAGGTCAAAGCCAAAGTCCATCGATGAGTCTGTTCTCCATGCCGGTTTGTGTAGGGTGGCAGATTGAAGGCTGCAACCATGATGTTACAGTGCGTAAGTCACATCCATGATGTCACCCCTCCATGGGACTGAACCAGGACTCCAGCTCAGATGGTGCCCACCCCAGGCACCATCCAGACATGAGGAGAAGGCAGAGAGCATGGATGGTCAAAACATGCACTAATACATCAATGGACAAGTATAGTAGATAAAAAAATAACATGTACAGCAGGATGATCTAATTGCCCCCCCTGGGTGTCTCCCTCTATTTCATTTAATAAGCTTGGAATGAAGAACGCAGTTTTCCTAAACATATCTGCCTCCCACAAACAGTATTTTAATAGTTATTTGAATGATATGAGTTATTTATGCATTAACTATATGAGATATGAGTTTATTTATGCATTAACTAAGGCTGCCAGTGGCGTCTTCGTCAGTTAAGATGCACTCATGTGGAATGCTTGAGGACCAACGTAGTGCTATGATGGGAACATCTGAGCCGAGCAGCTGATCCTAACGGAGCACAACCACCAGTGAAATGAGGTGCTGCCCAGTGAGGCTTTGCTCCACGGATCATCCTTGCTTTTGATCTTCCGGCTAACAGCTCAGGTTACGCAACGCAAAAGGCGTGACCCAGAAGGCCAAACAAAAAGGCCATTTCTGTTTATATGGCCATTGCTGCATGACCACATTTAAACAAGCTCAGTGGGGCCGTTGTGAACTGTATGGTTTTCCCGAACGTGGGAAAGTGAAATTACATTTGTGGTAAATGGAGAAGAACAGGAGGTATGAAAAGGGGCAACAGTAAAATAGCAGAGGGGCGTCTACAGACCGTAAATGAAAACTGTCACCAACTCTATTATGTATGCAAAATTAAGCTACACCATAATTAAGGTTATGTTTTGTACATAACTTGCACTTGCAACTTCATATAATGTTAACATTAATTCGGATCACAAGACAGTGCACACAAACTCTTCAGATGCATTTTTATTACTATAATTAAGTCAAAACAAGTCAAATGAAGTGGGTTTGCCTGAGAAAGCCTCATTGGAGAGTTTGTCTTGGATAACTCTCACTGGGGACCTTTTACCTGCCAACGCGCTACATGTTACCTTTAACTGAACCATATCTATGGAGCTTCCAGATCAGCTTGTATGGAAACAATATGACTTCTGGGGACTATTAAAATTATACTTCCCTCCCACAAATACGTGTATGAAAACTGCGATCTTCATTATATCATTATGAAATGAAATGAAAGAGGGAGGCATGCGGGGTGGCGGGTAGCTTTCAGGGGGTGCCACTCCAACCCTCCTATTGGTTCTGACACTAGGTATAAGATATACTGTTGGGCCAAAACTGACTGAAACAAATGTGTATACTGTCAGACTCCTTAAAGAACTTCATACCGTTATGCATGCTGATGGAGGCATTCTCAGTGACAGGCTTCGTGACTTTGGGCCTATGTTTATAGCCTTTACTAGCGACAAATTAGTGCATACTTGCTCAATATCCCAAGATTAATCTTTCACAGAACATTTTTATTGTGAAAATAAGAAGAATGACTCGCATTTAGTTAGAAGTTTATGTAATCCACTTATTCATTTTTCACAAAATAGAGTAAATGTGCTTAAGCTCCCCGTAATGTACTCAAGGCTCCATTAAGCTCTCCAAGGGACAACCTTGCTTATTACTGGAGTATTATCTTCACTGCTGGTTTTCTGAAATGGCTTAAGCATAATTAAGGTAACTGAAACGCGTGAGTGTAGTGAATATGAAGCGCATTAAACAACCAAAGTTTTCCAAAGTGCTGTACAAAATTAACACAAAAAAAAATAATAAAATGAGACAACCCCATAAATAGTCACAATACAACACAATCAACAAGGACTAAAATAATAACTGTCAACAACCAGAACTAAATAGATTTTTAATCAAGATTTCAAAAGGGAGTTTTAAGGGAAGGACCTA
>JAODKL010000036.1:22223045-22244800 GCA_026780765.1 Petrocephalus schoutedeni
AATAATAACTGTCAACAACCAGAACTAAATAGATTTTTAATCAAGATTTCAAAAGGGAGTTTTAAGGGAAGGACCTATCCTCCAATGGAAGAGTATTACTGAGACTCAGTGCCTTAGGTGCCGAAAATGAAGTAGCATAATCACCTTTCTGCTTATGTGGGGCTTCGACCTATAGACCCTGTACTGGCCTGGAAGCCAGTGCAATGAGGCCAGTAAAGGTGTTATCTGATCCTGTTTCTTTGTCTTAGTCCACAGCCTCGCTGCAGCATTCTGAACTGGCTGAAGGGGAGAAAGTGATGAATTACTGATTCCCGAATACCGAGAGTTACAATCATCAAAGCGGGATGAAATTAGGGCATGAATTACTTTCTCCAGATCTGGAGGTGACAGAAATGATTTAACTTTTGAGTAAAGTGAAGTCCTTTAAGGTGGCATTACATTAAAGATATTGAATAACAAGGAAATCACATCCAGCCACCAAATGTGTAAAAGATACAGTAAACATTATATAGATATATACTATACTATATATTTGGTCCTGCTTCTGCTCTCAAGTGCCATATTATCTAAGCTGTTAATTAACTCTCATGTAAGCTGTTTTATTTTTTGTAAATCAATGTTTAATGCAGTCTGTGGCCTTATGACACACCAAGCTGAAATGTGTAGCGAAAATTGAAAATTTTGATTATCATATTTAAATGAATACATTTTTAACATTTAGAGCACGCACTAAAACCTTCATCTGTTGATATGTACAGTATTAATTTATTTATTTGGGACAATTAATGGATGTCAAGATTTTTTCTGCTTGAAGCCAGCGTACTGTGACACATGCAAAAGAAAAGCTCCTGAAGCTAGATGTACAAACAAAAGGCCAAACTTCTCACACTGGACTGCTAGTCACAGTCCTTATCAACTGGCTTTTTCCATCCCATCCTTGGTGAGAGAGTATAAAATCACAGAATCCATACGTCTTCAAGTCACTTATGCAGTGGAGGGTTGCAGTGAATCTGAAGCATAGCACGGCTAGCAAAAGGCACAATGCAGGAGATCACCCTAGAGGAGATGGCAGTCAATTACATAGTATCGCGTAGTAATTCCAGCCCACAAATTGCATGTTTTTGGACTGTGGGAGGAAACTGATGTACCCAGAAGAAAGCCTCACGATACAGAAGAACATGTGCGATTTCCATGCAGTGTGACCCAGTGAGCCACAGTAATGCCTTGCGTAGGAATACGTACCTAGGGACATACTGTCAGCAATGTATGCAGCAGGAAGAAATACAGTATCTTTGGTATCCGTCTTCGAAAAACCTTTAAAATATCGTGGTCAAGAGTATCAGAAAAGTATTCAGTGCCTGAATCTTAAATTATTCGCTGCATATCTGCAGAAAGAGATTCTGTATGAAACTGAGTGGCTCTGTGCAGCAGAGAGGGAGCGAGTTGGTGGAGCGCAGGGTCGGGGGCGACGCCCACACCATACGCAGGGCTCCTCGGGGAAGCAAAGTAATTACCGAACCCCCCCATTATCCCAATTAAGGAGCAAATCAACAACGGAATGGCAACTGTGAGCATGAACTTGTAATAGAAATTGTAATGTGTATCACAATTCACCATTAAAGGTCATGCCATGAGCAAAATCTCAACAGAACAATAGATTGCCTGTAACATTTGGTTGATACATGTCAAAGAAACATCCCCATGAATTCCAGGTGGCATGGCTTCCCAGCAGAACATTGCCCAGAGCATCATACTGCTCTGCCGCCGTGCCTTCTTCCCATTCTTCCCTTTCCAGCTAACATTAAGGAAAAGACATGTGTTTGTGGGGAAAAAAAACCCATATCCCATGTTCAAAAATATACAATGCAGAACATCATTAAATTAAATATTCTGGCTTTATTGTAGTTTATATTATTTTTAACCACTTAAGATGATTTTCCATATAATGAATTACCTTCACATGCCAGGATGTGGCTGGTGTAGGCTAAAATCACATACATATCAGACTGAGTAACTATAGTTACTGAATAACACATCAGTGTACTTTGATGCCAAGTAAGTTAGATGTTGATGTTAAATGAATCCACACAAACCATGTTCAATAATCAACCATAATTAGTCACTGAAACTGAGAAATGTCGAATGGAAAAATAGAGGAAGCCTTTATGGTTGTCAAAGCAAGACTTTCAGAATGTTTGTCACATCACTACATGGAAAAGAAAGCATTTTCACATTCAGCCCTTGCCCAAACTAGCACTGCTCTGTATGTGCCGTTTCCACTGCTCCACGTTTTACGTCACGACTATTCAACTGTGAAGTTTGAGAACCAGGATTCCAAAAAAAATTCAGAGGTTAGCATCAACTTCAGAAGTCAGTGTGGAGGGATGAAAGCAGGGTTTTTATATTATCCCTCATACCTACTTCCTTATTTCAGAGCAGTGGGTGTATCTCAAAACATTGGCCTAGCCAGCTACTTCTCCCTATATGATATAATGTAAAAATGGAGGCTGGGATAATGGAATTCAGAGGTCATGGTCTTTTTAAAATAGCTGGTTTACATGTTGATGGTTACAACAATGACCTCATATTTCACTCCACAGACAGGTTATGTCTCTGGATTGAAGTTAAATTTAAAGCCCCCACGCAACTCATATGTATAAAAACAATGTAAAACCGTGCCAAATTTATTTTCTGTCACTGATACTGAAGAATATCCATCCATCCATTTTCCAACTCGCTCATCCTTTCTGGGTCGCAGGGCCAGCCCATCTCTGGGCACACTCACACACCATTCACTCACACATGCACACCTAACTGAAGAATATGACAAGCTTTTTTTTTCCTGACAGCATCCTGTATAGGACGTTCCCTGTCTAAGACGTTCCGGTTTTTTGTTATCTAGAATGTTCCCTGTATAAAATGTTTTCTGTCTAGGATGTTCCCTCTCAACGATGTTCCCTGTCTAGGATGTTCCCATCTATGATGCCACCCGTCTAGGCTTTTCCCATCAAGGATATCGCCTGTCTAGGATGTTGCCTGTTTAGGAAATTCCCATCAAGGATATCGCCTGTCTAGGATGTTTCCTGTCTATGATATTCCCAACTAGGATGTTGCCCACCTAGGATGTTCCCTGTCTAAGATATTCCTTGTCTAGGATGTTGCCCGTCTAGGATGTTCCCTGTCTAGGATGTTGCCCATCTAGGATGTTCCCTGTCTAGGATATTCCTTGTCTAGGATATTCTCAACTAGGATGTTGCCTGTCTAGGATGTTCTCTGTCTAGGATGTTGCCTGTTTAGGATATTCAAGGATATCGCCTGTCTAGGATGTTCCCACCAAGGATATTGCCTGTCTAGGATGTTCCTTGTCTACGATATTCTCAACTAGCATGTTGCCTGTCTAGGATGTTCTCTGTCTAGGATGTTGCCTGTTTAGGATATTCCCATCAAGGATATCTTCTGTCTAGGATATTCCCACCTAGGATGTTCCCTGTCTAAGATATTCCTTGTCTAGGATGTTCCCTGTCTAGGATATTCCTTGTCTAGGATGTTCCCTGCCTCCTGCCTGATGCTATCATGGATACAGCTGCAGGTTCACCTTAACCCTGTTCTGCCTATGCAAATATAAAAGATGAAAGGATGGATTAATGAGTTTTAAGCATAATTTCCTATATATCCATATTTGACTTAATAGATAAAATAAAGCTATAACATAGAAATGAAAACTGAATTAACTCATTGACATGAATATATAAAATAAGACAATAAGCACAATACAACAATTTTCTTAAAACATGGTAACAGGTCATATAAGTTGATTGAATCATTGCATATAAAAAAAATCATGCCTGAAAATCCCCACCAGAGGGCACTAATTCTGTATAGCTTCCAAAAGTTTGTCTATCAGTTCACATTTCATAATTATTAGTTTAGACCCCCCCCACATTTAACATAAAATATTAGTTCACCCCGCCAGTGTGTCCCCCCCACATTCAAGATGCTTCTGACGCCCATGCATCCATCCATCCATCCATCCATCTATCTTATAATTACTGTCCTGATCAGGGCCTTGGGGGAAGAGGGATTAGGTCAAGCAGCATGGGGCACAGGCTTGCAGTACACCCTGAATGACCATCGTAGGGCAAATTCACATCCTTGCGTGATCCACACAGTGATCACGTTCATCCACAGGCCTTTGGATGATGGGAGTAATCCAAGAACCCAGAGGAAACCTGCATGACAGAAAAACGAGCAAACTCCACACACAAGAGCAGAGAAGGGATTTCAGTCTTTTATCTGCAATCCTAGAGGCAACTGTGCTGCCCAGCCTGCGAAACTGACTCATCTGAACTACTGTAGAACTGCATTGAAAAGTAAAACAAATAAAAATCAGCTTTATTCTTTAAGACATCTTTAAAAAATGCTTAAATTATGGGGTGGCATGGGGATGCCATAGTCAGCCAGGATCTGATTCCCTACCCAGTTTTGTGTGTGTGGAGTTTGCATGTTCTCCCCGTGTCACCATAGGGTGTCCTCTGGCTACTCTGGTTTCCCCTCACAGTCCAAAATGAGGCTAAGATAATTTGCAATTGCCAGATTGTCTGGAGTTGTGAATGTGTGCATGAATGGTGTGTGTGCCCTGCGAGGGATTGGCTATTCCTCTCCTGCCCACAGCCCAAAAAAGGACAAGCAGCATAGAAAATGAATGAATGCTTAAAGGACAGAAAGGTATAAAATAAATTAATCAAATGAACACACTGTTAAAGGGAAACACCAGAATCAAGGTGCAAACATTACACTAAGCTGACCTTTGACCCCTGCATAAACTTCAGGTCCTTCAGACTTGACTAGTTATCAGCAAAGCATCTCCATTCAATGTTAAAAACCTTTGTCACTAGGTTTTACAGCGACCCATAAAATGACGCGCATAACTTATTGTTATGAAAATGGGCTATTACAGCGTTACTGGGCACAAGCCTCCCTTCTCCTTTCTCATTCGCTCAGACAGCATGGACCGGGTGTTGCTGTGGAAATCCCCTGCCACCTCCACTCCACGCCGGCAACCAAACCGCCCACTCAGGAAGTGACCTTGCTGCGTACAGGAAGCCTCCAACCATACCGTCAGCTGAAGCATCGCAAAAATCGGGCTAGAGTGGGCCCTCCTCTGGTTGCTCGGAGGGTGTCTTTGGCGCACGCATCTTAGATGGCGAAGAATTTGAGATCCAAAATTCAAAAATAACTCTTATCCTTCAACATCAATCACCAGTACCTTCCTAAGAATGCAAGGGGTAGTGTGATAGTGTGAACAAAAGGACACACTTAAAGCTGAGAAATGTAATAATAAATTTAAAATAATTAAAAAAAAAATTAATTATAAATAATAATAATAATAATAAGCTTGCAATTCAACATGGGGGAAAATGAAAAACATATATCAAAAATTTACAGTAATATATATATATATATATATAGTTATATTTTTGCCTATGCAATAGTATGCGTTTCCCCCAGCAGCCCAGCGCAAACACTGGCACGTAAGAACATGAATGCGTGTCCTGTCGAGCCAACAAGCCGGGACCGGATACGATGTATCCTCTGGGACAACAAGCGGCCTGTTCCCCCGCACTGCCACATGACGCCCTGCGCTGCAGAGAGCCGACCTCCTCCGGAAAGAGCGAGGAGAAAAAAAGTTAAAAAAAAAAAAAAAGAAAAAAAAAAAAACCACGAGAAAAACTTGAAAGCAGCGCAGTGTGAGAGGAGCAGCGCAGCGTTTTGGCGAGCGCAGGGGCGCTGGGGGCGCACGTCAGCCTGCCCACTGCGCACCGCCATCGGCGTGCGCTCTGCCCGCAGCCGCCTGCGCCCAGGTGCCTGCAATGCGAATTATTCGCCTGGAACAAGCGCCGGCCAGTATAATCAGCAATCCCTTGCTGTATCTCACTCCCTCGTGTCCACCGGAATTAAGGGTGGCTCTCGCGTTTTCTTCATCTAAAACAAAAACAAAGGACCGTATGTAGAGATTTGACCCAGTCACAAAAAAAAATGGATTTCCCTGATGTGCATAAATGGTATTAGGTGAAAAGCCTCATTGCATCGGATTACGCTGCATCAGTCCGCAAAGGAGGAGGCTGGCGGCGGCGGCACGATCGCGGTGAGTCCTTACTCTAATAACCGTGCCTCTCTCGACGTTTTCTCTGTCCATACTTGCATGCACATTAACGCATATATGCATGCAATGTGCACCGATGCACGCGTCTACACACACGCACAATGACTTATATAAATATATAGAGAGTATGCCTGTAGTTGTGCTATTAATTTAAAAGAATTTCTTGATTAATATCACCACTTGGTGCTGTGGCTCACAAAGCAGAACTTTCGTTGCCTGTTGCTCATCCAGCGGCCAAACTCCGCGGCACTGCATGTTGCATAATGCATTTCGTTTGGTCGATCTCTTTAGTCCATTGTTTCACAGATCTGTTAATATTTATGTGTTGCAGTTAGTTACACTGAAGGCAAATAGTTGGGAAGAGGCGCTTTATAAGCGGATAGCAGTCGCCCAGATAAATCAGCGCCTCTCTCCTTAACATTACCCCTGTAACTCCGGATCCATCAGTATTTTCCTCATAATCTTGCTTAGGTGGATAAACGCGAAGCAGCTGAGGAGGATACATTGCATTAAGACGCGCAGTCCGCAAGGCTGTTGATGACACGTTTTATCACCTGTATAATTTTGCTTTTTGTTCTGTCATCTAAAAAAACTTTGTGTATATATATGTTTTTTTTACAGTTCAGCTAATTGTTTTGCTTTAATCAGGACAATCTGGTAACTTCTAGAAGAAGCCTTGCCACGGTGACAGGCTGTCACCCCCAGCCAGCAAACTGAGTCTCAAAAAGGAAAAACCCCAAAACGGACAGTAACTTTTTAGAGGGAAAGTAGAACTACCTTATTAATTCAGGAATTTTCAGTTTTTTTCTGATTCTAAATTATAAATTGTACACTTATTCAAGATGAGTTTGAAGCCTTATTGTTATGCATAATATCTTTGATGCAATTTTTAAATTAGGCCTATGCAAACTCGGTTTCGGTAAGTTGTGTTTCGTCTAAAGTTGCATTTTTGTGTTTTGTGTTGTTGTAAATATGTGCCAAAACGATATATAAATTGAAAATGAATGTAGCAATTATTTGTCATTTTAGTCCTTTCTCCCTTTTTTTTTTTTTTTTTTACTTTATTGATGTTATAAAGCGGACGCTTTTTCGCTGTAACTGATGTATTTTCCCCACGGCACTAATATATCCATTTTAAATATTTTCATTCTTGATAAAAGAGGAAAGTTACTTTTATATGTTAGAATGCATGAGAGTAGCTGGCATTTGTGGTCTGGTGTTGATCTTGGGACCTACGCAACAAATTCTACCTTTGAGTCACATTAAGTGGCACAGGCTTCTTGGAGCTCAAAGACATGCCAGGGTGCCTTGGGGCCAGTAGGTGTGAGTTCCCTCCTCTGCCGTGCTCTGCGAGTCACACCGCGCCACGCCGCAGACAGGCTTAGTCCAGTGGTGTGTCATGTCTGTTGCTTGCAACTGGCTGGCTGTTGACAGGCCTCTCGGCGGATACCTGGCAAGGCTACATCTGGACTGATGGATTGCCAGCAGATCTGTGCAAATATGATAATATGAGGCCTCTGGTTATGTATATCAGCCATAAGCAATGGTTTAGCTGTAAGTACCCGGGGTGCATGATTCTGGTCACCCTTTATAATTATTAATATCCTATTCTCTACTCAGAATTTAATTTTGCAATGGAAATCGTAACCTGCACTGTCAAGAAAAAAGAGTACCAATTTGTACCAACTGGGGCTGTACCCTCAAGAGTAAATGTACCTTTTAAGATACAGAAATGGACTGTGTGGACGTTTGTACCTTGGGGATGTTTCTCAGAGTTCTTTTTTGTACCATAAATTAGACTAAAAGGTACATTTACCTACAGCTCGGGTACAGTTGACAGACCCTTGAGGGTACAGCCCAGTGGCAAGTAAAGCCACAAACTGGGATTCTTTTTTTTTTTTTCCCTGACGGTGTAGGAGTATGAGGCACGTATAATTTTTGAGAAGCTTCATCACTCGTTTTCTGTGTGTGTTTCATTCAGGAGCTCCGATGTGTTCGATGAATGTCAGAGGAACCCTTCTTCCGAATAGAGATGGAGACCAGACCTCCAAGCGGCAGCCCGGCTCCTGGCTTGCAGGCTGAGCTCCGTAACAGCAGAGGCTCCCAGCCTGGGGATCTCCCTTCCAGGGACGACCTGGGGTTGCGCTTTCAGCCACTTTCCCTGAGTCAGATCCAGACTGTCAGAAGTACCAATGAGTACACTGAGGGCCCCATGGCGGTGCCCAGGCCGGGGGGCAGACCGGTTACCGAGCAACCAAGTCTGCACAAAGCAGAGCTA
Source organism: Petrocephalus schoutedeni (assembly GCA_026780765.1). Classification (NCBI taxonomy): domain Eukaryota; kingdom Metazoa; phylum Chordata; class Actinopteri; order Osteoglossiformes; family Mormyridae; genus Petrocephalus; species Petrocephalus schoutedeni. The sequence continues at coordinate 22,231,487 of JAODKL010000036.1, forward strand.
GCACAAGGCCTGAATGATGAGGACCAGGACCGCGTCATCCTGGGTGGGCTGCAGCAGGACCTCCAGGATCATTCATCCCCCCCGCCGGCCGCCTTGGCCCGGTCCACGAGTGTTGAGAGCTCTAGTTCCCGGAACTGTCCGAGGACAAGCACCAGCAGCACGTCATCAGGCCAGAGGCTCTTGGAACCATCCCTCACGGAGGAAGTCGTTGGGGCCCCTGAGCGTTTGGAGGCCAAGGTGGAGAAGCTGGTGCCCACTGGGGGCACTGAGTCCAGCGAGCACAAGTATGTCTGCGAGAGCTGCGGCAGGTGCAGGTGCGAGGAGTGTACCGGCCCGCAGACGCTGCCCTCCTGCTGGTTCTGTGACCGCCGCTGCGTCTGCTCCGCACAGGACGCCGTCGACTACAGCACCTGCCTCTGCTGCGCCAAGTGCCTGTTCTACCACTGCTCCACTGACGACGAGGACGTCTGCGCTGACGACCCTTGCTCGTGCAGCCAAACCAAGCGCTGTGTGCGCTGGACGGCCATGGGCGTCCTGTCTCTCCTGCTGCCTTGCATGTGGTGTTACCTTCCGGCAAAGGGCTGCCTTAAGCTATGCCAGTGCTGCTACGATGGCATGAAGAGGCCGGGCTGCCGCTGTAAAAGCTGCCGACCCGTCAAGAAGCCGACGTAAAGCGAGTAACAGAACCGGAAGCGGAATCTGACCTCGCCGCAAGCCCATTAACGTGCCGCGCGCCGGTCTGCGGCGGAGCACATTTGCTTACTTATTCCCGCAGTTTTAGAAAGGGACAATTACGAGAACGTTATTCTCATTGATTTTATGAAATACATAAAGCTATAAACTAGTCCCATCAATCCGCATTTGAATAGCTGATGCAAAAGGTTATTATTAGCCGACGGCGATTTTCTTATAAAAGATGTTTTATTTTTGTATGTTTCAGTGGGCCAAAATGCACCTTGATTTAATATGCATGTGTACAGTTGTGTGGGTATATGTCATGTACATATTGTTTGAATGTGAACCAACATTGTAGATTTGACTTCTGGCAAAAACATAACATTTATAGTCTCCCGTAAAACATACTTTCAAATTGTAAAGTGATGTAAAGAATCTATATTTTCCAAAAAAAAATTCCTAGTGTTAAAAAATATATTTATTTGAATTATATTTTAATAATAAAATAAACATATATATAAATATATATATTTATTTTGGGTGGCATCATGAAAATGCCCATTAAAATATGCCTTTGTAAAAATGTTACATTCAATGCTGATTTCTATAAAATAGAAAATACATTAACATTTTGAAATGAAATACTACATGCTGTCTGTGTTTCTGTTCAGTGACTCATGAAAGGAATTACTGGGGATTAACAATCAGCCAGCTTGCATTTTTAAAACATTCATTTAACATTTAATAACGGCAGTCCTGAGTGAATAACTTTTCAACTGTTTAGTCAGCATAGGAAAAGCAAACTTTTCAAAATTAGCAACAATAATAAGCTCCTAGGTGCATCAGTGGTGTGTGCAGTGAACAAACCCTGTATCCACCTTACATGTGCACTTCATCCCAAATATATCTGTGTATATACAGTGCTCACAAAAAGTCTTGGGACACTTGCTTGACTAAGCAAAACTATTGCAAATGTATTGGTTTTAATAATAATTACTAATTTGTGTATAAAATGTATATTACAATTGAAACAACCAGTAATTTAAAGTTAAACATTCATTTCAAATAGTAATAAATTAAAACCCAACTCGTATTTCTAAAAGGGTTTTTTTGGAGTCAAAAAGTTCATTGACAAGCAGCCTCATTGGGTGCTTTTTCATTACTGACACCTTTGCAATAACAAGCACAAACATTTGTGTGTAGTATCCCTGTGTAGAGCCAAGGACTACAGTTGCAATGAATAGCAAAATGGCAAGAAGAGAACTGAATGAGTCAAAAAACTGACACTTGATAAAATTCACAGAAGATAGATAGATAGATAGATATGGTTAGGGTTAAGAATCTTCATAAAAAGAAATGGGAATTTTCATCAGCATCAGAGTTAAGTTGGATAGTCACATGGAGGCGGTAATGAGACAATGTATTCACGCTGGACGATGCTGATCACAGTAAGTGTCCCGGAAAAATTCTGCATGGGTGAGTCGGTTTTTCTGTTTTTATTTATCTACTGGTTTTGCCCTGTATGTGTGTCTGCATGTGTGCGTGTGCATACGCAGGCAGTACTTTGTGGCAGTACTTCAGAAATGCTTTTTGGCAAAAGTTAATACAATAGCTCTGTATAGTAATCGTGGGGGAGCAAGAACTTGGATGACTGCCATTTAAAGTACGTTAAATTGCTCTAATCTTAATTGTTTCCAAGCATGTATCTGGCAGTTACGAAGAAGCAGAAGGATTTAGCGGGCGTTCTCATAGCTAACTTAAAGGCATCAAGGAGCTTTTTAAGCGAGCCCCATTACATAGTCTGGGTACCAGATGCTTTGTGTACAGGCTAATTTAGTGCGAAAAGGTCAGCAATCGAGTCGCTCCACAGAGAGTGGTAGTTATGCTAAAATTGTTCTAAAGTATTAGCTACGGCTCTGTCTCTTTAATGAACTATTTAAGGAATTTTATTGTTGTTTATATTGTGACCCTAAGTGGGTATGCATTTATTTAGTCACAGATATGACTACATTAATATTTTTTTTTTATTCCTGCATGTGAAGTTAGTATACCGTAACAATAAACATCTTATATTGTTGTCGGCATTAGCAAATGCCCCGTAGTTTGTCAAACAGATCGTAATTTTAAACAAAAATAAACAGCATCTTTTGTGCCATGCAGGTGGTTTTCATATGGGTTTCCAGGTTTCTGTCTGATGTTTAAGGAATGTTAGATAACAAGTGGGCTAATTTTAACATGCATTATTACCAGTAGAAGTGATGTAGCTTATTAAGTTATCAGCTAACTGATAAGTTAATCCAGGGAGGCAAAGGGTTAAATATGTAGCCTTAAGTTGCTAAAGATTGACAGTTTACCCCACATTCAGGCCTTTACTTATTTTTTTTATTTCTTCTTACTCCCCATGCTTTTGGCTCCTGTAACTGTCTAGGCTGATCAGCTACCTGCCCCTACTTGGTATTCTTTGGGGGGACTTTGAACTTGCATGTGTTTGTTTTTTTCAATTTAATTTATGCGCTGATAGGATTGATCTTGCCTTAAAACTCTGGAGCAAGCTTAGCATGAAATGGATCAGGGATCTTCAGTCTGCTGTTGACGTGGCTCTTAACAAACAGGCGATTAGGGGCAAATGAAAAGTGTCTCAGGCATCAATCCACATGTCATGCAAGATCTGTCATGGTTGAGTGCAAAGCGCCAACCAATAGTTCTAATAAAGAATAATATTATGATCTCAAAGTACTGAGATTACTTGGAAAAAATGCCATCTACAATATAGTGTGATTTTACAGGAATGCATCAGAAACTTATTTAATACTATAACCTGGATTGTCCCTAAGGATACAGATGTCCTTGCATTTATACTGTATGTGGTCTAGGATGTAATACAAATCTTGTAAATTAAAGTAAATGAATACTCCCATTTAAAATTATCAGGATAGACATAATTTTATTGAATTTAACTTAGTATCGAGTGATTATGTTGCCTCCGTTGTTAATAAAATGAAAGCAAACTCTGCTCCATTTGTTGGGGTACAAATAAGTCAGTCTAATGCACGTTGCTAGGAGAGTAACAAAAACATTTTACAGCACTAAATAAGTGAAGCATTACAGTTTCACACCAACAGACCTCATCTCTGTATTATCAGATTTACAGCATGCAGGTAGATACTCCATGGTGCTTTTTTCTTTCTAATTTTAAAACATTTAAAATGGACCAACAAAATCAATTCCCCCTTATTGGCACGCAGGCTTAAAACAAACCTTTTTTGTTTAAACGGTGCATTCAGGGGACGATGCTGCGCTACTTCCCTGATTCTCGAACAGACGCGCAGCCCTACTGGCGTTCAGGAGACCGAAAAGAAAATCTCAGTGCAACAATTTGACAGACGGGCAATTAGAATTGGCTCTTTGTCAGTCTGAGTCGGCGCTGCGGTGTTCCGTTGCTGCGGAGATGAGGGCCATTGAATCTGCTCGCCAAGGCAGAACACTCGACAGGAAGAAAGGAAGGAAGCATCCATTCTCTCCCCCCAACTCCTATTGTCTGGCCAATGGGCTTAAGCATTCAAACGGCTAAGGCCAAGGGGCTCACAGTCCTGCCTGCTGTTGTGTGGGGAACGGTGGAAATCGCGGCCTAACCATCCATCTAGATGCAGCTTTGGCACTGGGCCACCGCACAGGGCTCTCTTGTTTGTGCTCTGTATCTTCCTACACAGTACAAGCGGAAAGAAGATGACAGTATTGGTCTCCCAGTCTGTTCATTTTTGCCATCAGCTTCTGGGAAACCCCTGTATCCTTGCCCATAGTGGCTGTACATGTCTTTCAGTTCGGAGAGTTTTTTTTTTTGTTTTTAATTATAGTACGTATGAGCATCAAGCTGCGTACATGAAGGGTTTCCTTTGTAGTTTCAGTGGTTCTATCTCTATGCAAAAGTCTTTCATAAAACAGTCTCCAGCAGTGCAGACAGCACTGTAAATTAGAAAAGATTTGTGCTTTTAATCTAAATGGTGTTGAGCCACTTCTGTGGCCTTACCTACCAAATGGAAAATAAAATGTGACTTTAAAAACTCATTCAGCACTTTTTTGTATGGTTAAAGGTTACATAAGTAGATTATCATTTGGTTAATGTATTGCTACTTTACATTGGTTTTTGCATAGTAAAATTATTATGGATATAAATCTCGAAAATAATATGAAATAACAATGGTGATATATCATGCTAAATAGATTGAAATTCAGCATGCTTTTAAAATTTAATTCATGGAAATTATGCTGTATTTATGTTGTATGAATTAGCTCAACCACCCAGGTATCTTCTGAAATGCAGCAACCATCCTTTGACGTGCATTACCTGTGAATATAGTTTTAAAGACAATGCATGATGTGACATAAAAGCAGAACAGAGCCTCTCTACCACATAAAAGCTAAAGCACACAGGATATGGCCTCGAGTAAGCAACTCGCCTAGTGTTAAGTTCATACTCTACCAGCAGCAGTACAATTCCATTTCTTGGAACTTGAAATACGTCTGCACCCGTGAAGAAGACCAGGAACACCTGTTCACAAAATATTTTTAATCCAACCCGTAATATTGCCTAAATGCCGCTGAATGACAATGGATCTAATATTCCATGTAGTATATGTATGAGTCATGTCTAATTTTAACTAATAATCTGATTTAAAAATAATTTAATGGCAGGCTCCAGCTAAAACCAAAAGTGAACACTAATTTCTATATATAATAATTTACCCTAAGTAGGACTGAGTCAATACTGTCAAAAGTCAGTACTTGAAATTTAAAAACGTTTTCAAAGATATCAAAGAGGCCTGACAACACGCTTCATCACAGAGAGCCCTCCAGATGATAGGCCTGCCTGGAGACAAATATTTCCAGTGTAAAGGAAGGCAGTGAAAGTGAAAAGGACAAAGGAAAAGGACAAAGGATGCTTTTGTATTGTTAGCCAGATCCAGTGCAAGGGCTAATTAGTAAAGAATTCAGTGAAAGCCAGAAACTCAGTGGGTTCTTAACAGGGAATGTTTACAAATTACTAAGTTTACAAAGATACTCTCTTTGCAGTAGGTATACACATTGGGGGATATGTCAAGTACCTTCATGGAAGTTTCATAAGCTTATGTTGCAGATAATTGACAAAAGTGCCTACCAAATAAATGTAAATATAATAACCTGCACTGAATTAAAGTCAGAAAGGACACATAACACACATAACAAATGATAACTGACTGTTGGTCAGACCCCCTGGATTCTTGGTTTGAATTCTGCCTCTGCCTCATGTCTGTGACATTTGCACATTCTCCCCGTGTTGGGTTAGGGGTTTGAATTCTGCGCCTGCCTCGAGTGTGTGACGTGCACATTCTTCCCGTGTTGGGTTAGGGGTTTGAATTCTGCGTCTGCCTCATGTCTGTGACATTTGCACATTCTTCCTGTGTTGGGTTAGAGTTTGAATTCTGCGTCTGCCTCGAGTGTGACATTTGCATGTTCCCTTGGTGTTGGGTTCAGGGTTTGAATCCTGCCTTTGCCTCAAGTGTGTGATGTGCACATTCTTCCCGTGTTGGGTTAGGGGTTTGAATTCTGCCTCTGCCTCATGTCTGTGACATTTGCCCATTCTTCCTGTGTTGGGTTAGAGTTTGAATTCTTCGTCTGCCTCATGTCTGTGACATTTGCACATTCTTCCTGTGTTGGGTTAGAGTATGAATTCTGCGTCTGCCTCGAGTGTGTGACATTTGCACATTCTTCCCATGTTGCACAGGTTTTTTCTTGCAGTCAATTTGCAGGTTGGGAAATTGGCATATATAAGTTGGTTTTATTATGTGAACATATGTATGTGTGCTCCCTGTGATGGACTGGATGTGTATTGAGGAGCATACTGATCTAATTGTCATCTTCTTGGAACCAGTTTGATATGACCTGAGCTTGATGTAACCACTACAAGACTATCACAATAAAAGGATGAACAAGGTCAACAGCAATACTCTCACAGGCTGTGACATTTCAAGGATGCTTAAATTATATTAGGGAGCTCATTGTGTGCCGAGAAGACATTCCCCACATCATTTCTCCCGAACCACTAGGCTGAGCTGTTGACACAAGGCAGGTTGGGTCCATGGTTTCATGCTGTTTACTCCAGATTCAGATACAGCATTCTGCGCATAGCAATCTAAACTAAGATTCAGGTTCAGGGAGCATGTACACACTGTGGCTTCAGTGTCCTGTTGTCCTTAGCTGACAAGAGTGGAACCCAATGTGGTCTTCTGCTGCTGTAGCCATCCACCCCAAGGTCCAAAGTGTTGTGCGTTCTGAAACGCACTTCTACTTAACACTCTTGAAAAGCTCACTACGTTTTTTTTTTCTTTTCTTTTTTCCTCTCCCACAACTTTCAGTATAAACTCTAGAGGCTGCTGCACATGAAAATCCCAGCAGTATCTGAAGTACTCAAACCATCCTGCCTGGCACCGACAACCATGCCATGGTCAAAGTCACTAACTGAAGCTGCCAAGTGCCAAGATGAATGTGCAGCTGTGCAGGTGTTTCTAATAAAGTGCCTGGTAAGAAGGGCTGGACTGCCTATCTGGTGTACCCGGCTTTAGTGTTTACAACATTAATGAGAAATGCTAATTGTAATTCAGAAAAGACACACTGAATTGAACTTATTCAACTTGAGTTAGACAAGAACACCAACCTAACCAAAATAAAACATTAGTGCGATTTCCCACTCATACACATAATAAAAGACGTCATTGCTTTTCAACCTGTTGTCAGGCCCACATAATACTGCCTGCAAAGCAAGCCCTCCATAAGAAGTGAACAGTTGCACTGGGAAATACTTGCAAAATAATTTGTAAATATTTCATGGTTATATCCAAGTACTTAATGAGATTCACAGCCATAGGCCATCATTAGTGTGAAATCTGATATCCTCATGCTCGGAAAAACAAGGTAAAGGAAGGCAGATTTACAGCAGCGTGGTGGAACTTCGGCTTAAAACAAAAAAAAAAAATCATTCAAATCATCTTCGACAATATATATTTTGCCAAATAGAGATAATGCGTTTTATTCATTGAAAACGCATTTTTTAAAAGTATCTTCTTGACCAAGGTGTGAATTTCCCACTTAAAATGTAATTAAACCTTTAAACAACTAAAAAAAATCACCTGTTTTAATATCAAATTAAAAAGGTGCCTTCGAGAAATAACAAGTTACCGTAGAACTGTATGTAATGTAGTATTTACATACTGTACGTAGAATGTTAGAATATAGTTTTCTTTGTAAGTTTAGCTTTGTCATTATGCATATTTTTCCTTGAAAAAATAAACTTGAAGAAGGATTTAATATAAATGAAAAGCACTCCAAATGTGCTCTTTTTTGCCAACAAGATGTTTTGTCATTTATGAAAATTATAACATGCATCAACAAGCATCCTTTTAGGTGAAAATATACTGAAAGCGCATGTCGAGGCATGTGAAGGGACTGACATTTAAAATATGAAGACATAACTCTCAGAATATTCCATAGTCATTCTGCAAAATCTGCATTTCTATTAACCATGACCATTTATATTGACATGTATTGCATTGCTGACTTTGTGAAATGCATGAGGATTCTATAATGTTTTGTTCCATGTATATAATCAATAGTTAATGTCTGCAATGTGTTGGTAAATGCCAGAGAAACTTAGAAAGAAGACATCTCAGCAACGCTTTTGGATATACTTTCTGATCATTTCTGCTGGAAATATCAATATTTGCACCCAGTTCATTTAACCTGTTGTTTCTGTTCTGCATTGACTTGCCAAAAGGAAAATCAACTGAGGCATGAAGGGCGTAACTTACTCTCAGCTTTCTTATGCTGTGACAGCAGCAAATCAAAATGAGAACTTTATTCATTAAAATACACCATCTACTTAAGAACATACTTTTTTTTCAACTGCATGTTTTTGAATTTCATAAAAGTGCATTATTTCTGCCATCTGTTTTAAGCAACAGTAAGAATAATAATAACTTCTTAAAAATTAACTGTAAAACCACATGATACAAACACCATGAACGCCTAGCTATATTTAAGGACAGTTGTTATTATATTATTATACTAAGGTTGTTATTATTATAGTATTATAATCAGTAGTATGTATGTGGCCAAATTCTTTGAGACAATCAGCATCACTTACCGACACTTAAACACTCCTTTTTGAAAAGCAGTAGACAGTATTTTAGCCTGGTATTTCTGAATAATGCTCCAAAGTTCATTGTAAGAAATTTGCGAATTTCACAGTTCATCTCTCTAAGTGTTTTAATGCAGTATCCGCATAGAGGCAACCTCCGATATTTTGTCAAATATAACAAAACAAAAATACGCCCACACTGAGCAGAATTTCACCAGTTCCTAGGCTCACACAGCACTGTAACGGAAACATGTAGGCGTTATTTTTGAACTATAGTCCATCAGTGTTCTTTTAATTTCACTCTTGTTTATCTGGAACATAGCATTAGCTCAGTCTTGACAGCAGGCCAGGCTAAGTGTCGTTCATGTATTTCTAATTTATGCTCACAACGGAGACTTAGAGAAGGAGAAGGCCTCCCTTCCCCCGTTCCTCTAGCATGACCGTCTCTGTCCCTACTCTGCCATTATATCATTGTTCTTGCTTTTTGTGCAGATACTACCTGCCTCTATGACTGGTAGCATGCGACTTCTGTTCTCTCTGCGTTGCGGTGTAACCAACACCGCCCCCCCCCGCGCACACACATACACACTCTTCTCTGCACAGCGCCCCCTTCCTCTCTCCCTCTGACCATGGAGCTCATGGCCCAGCCCATTTGTCCACCTCCTGTCCTGCGTCTCCCCTTGCAGTCCACTCTTTACCCTGCTTTCCTCCCACTCCACTCCCTCCATTGCGTATCCCTGCCCACACAGGGTATGTCATTAAACTATACACTCCCAGATCTCTGCAGCCTCCACACTGAAGTCACCTGATTCCCTAATCTCGGAAGCTTTTGAAATCACAGTCAGGGCCCTTTTTGATCTCTCGGTGGAAGCGCAATCTCCTTCCTCTGCTGATTAGTGGGATTTATTTCCGCTTTACCTGTTCGATGTTGTCTTACTACATTTGTCACTGTAGACTGTGAGACTGTTTTTTATGTGAATTATCTTATTGATACTTTGGGATATCCCTTGATATAATGCAAATTTTTTGCTGTGTTGGGTTGGCTCCTTGTCCCAGACTATTCCCTGCCTTGTGCCAATCGTTTCTGGGATAGGCCCCAGACCCCCACGATCCCGTAAAGGACAAGCAGAATAGAAGATTAATGAATGTATGACTTTATTTTCTGATTTTTCAAAGATGCTTTGGTTGTAGTAACTTAGGCAGTGATGTCAGCCTAAGTGACTTCCCCTATATTTACCTTGCCTGTGTTTTGTCTCTTTTTTCTCTTAAATTTATTAATCTCCAGTTCATTATGAAGCCTAATGACCCAAACAAATGTCATTGTTTACTTGATACAATTTATATTGATACCTTAATAATAATAATAATAATTCCTTCATTATAGCTCACCCTTTTCCCAAGACCCACTTTTAATGGTCATTTTTTTAAATAGACAAATTTATTACTATATACTACTACTATATAGTTTTTATTACAGTGTATTATTTGTTTATCATTTTGACTCATCTGAATGTTGGTACTTTCATTTCATGATGTTCTTGGAGTTATGGAACTGACAGTGATCCTTCAGGCTATCAGAACAAGTACCTGTAAGGAAGTGGAATGCTCTTTAGAGCTAAAATAGGATCTGTTATGTATCACCTTTATTTATGAATAATAACTGTAGTGGGGTTAAAATAACTTTCCTTCCAAAATCCCCATTGTGATCATTTCAATAGCCTGAACGTTTTTAAGCTGTGTTTTGCTGTACATGAATGCTGTGCTGCTATGCGGTTTTCTGACCCCTGAAAGAAATTGTCAAAATCCTCCCAGGGAAAAATAGAGGCATGGACATGAATTTCTGTGTGCAGACTGTTGCGGATCTATGTGAGTGAATTTGACTTCTCAAGGAATATAATGACTAAATGTGAAGTGTCGTGTTTAGTATCAGCTGATATTCTTAACCAGTGTGAAGAAATAAGAAGAACAACAAGAGTTTATGAATGAAGGAATCCCCTGATCACAGGGGATACGAACTGAAGCATCATTAAATCACCATGACTACAATGGCTCATCTGAAACATTAATGCATACAAAGCATGTCCCAAAACACACAGTTTTTGTGACTGTGGATGTTATAGTCACTCTAGTGTGCAGTGATGTGTTTTTTTTCCATCAAAATCACATGTAGAAATGTGATGTGTCATGATAAATATGTTTACACATGAACTGTATACTTCGATTCGGACCATTTCCTCCTACAATATGACCTGAATGACCACCTAAAGAGACTCATATCTAAATGACCCCCCTTATATGACATGGCTTATGAAGTGGCCTTAGGGGGCTGTAATTGATGTGTCAGTTTTCATCTTCTCCCTCCATCACGTCTCCCCGTGACTTGAGAGAGGGAACCTGACCCACCCCCCTTCTAGGGTGTCATGCGAGAACACCAAATGGTGCCCCCCAGATAGGAGGGCCGTGAGCAGCGGATCTAGTCACGCAACTGGGAGGCGTCGTCAGCTCGCACAGACTGCTACTGTACACGGACCATTGGCAACAACCGACATGAGATTAGATAGCTGACATCAGGGATGGGTAGGAGGGCTGCCAATTCTAGGATTTTACCCCTTGAAGAGATGAGGAAAAAAACATTGAATCAATCAAAATAAATAAATCAATGCTTAGTGCTGTAGCAGCCAATAATGTAATAACTACCAATAATGTAATAAGTTATTACATTATAGGTGAACTATAATGAAGCTATAATAATAATAATAATAATACTAATAGTTATTATTATTATTATTGTTGTTGTGTTTTTGTCTTCAACTTTTTAAAATTAAGAATGGAGAAATGTATTAGATATTGGTAGTTATTTTTGGCTACAACAAGTGATGCAAACTTATATGTGTGCATCCATATGCAACATTTATTTAGTATTGCAGTTGCAGCTGTACAGATGCATGATAATTGACATTAATTATACAACTGCACTTTAAAGAGTGCAACAGCATATCCCCAAGCAGTGAGCCAACACATGAGAAAGTGCGATCGAAAACAAATTAAGGTGAAAGCCCTGGTCTGAGGAATGCCTAGGAAGGATCTCATGTTTCATAGATACACGCCAGCGGAGAGGAGGTCTTCGAAACATTCAGAAACATTCCGAGTGAACAGCTCCACTCACGCCGCGCAGCAAGTTTCCGCTTGTCCTCTCCCTCTCCGCTCCGGAAAAATGTCTGGGTAGCTTGTGCACAAGTGTTACTGTATTTTCAAATTTCATATTTTCAATAGGTTTGCAAAAGGATTTAGAAAAACAAGTGTGACGATGTGAAAAGGAAAAAGTCTTCAGACCTCAAAGTGATGTTTATGAATGCTTGAATGCTTATCAATAATAAATAATAAATCAAGGGCCTAAGGATGTGTGACTTTAAAGTAGGAGCCCTTAGACTAGGGCTAAAACATTCTCCATAGTCATTATCTCTTTCACCAAACCCCCAACACCCCTTAGCTTCCTGGTGTAACGCTGCAATTAAGTCATCTTTATGTGAGAATTATATGTTCTTCCTTGCTATAAAAGTGTAAAACGGAATTGTTAGCATGAGATATCTTGAACACAACCATGTCGTTGCCACAGGGTCAATATCAGACAAAGACTGAAGAAAACAGTTATTAAAAGGAGCCACAACAATTCTCTCCCCCTTCCGGCAACACAGCTGGCTGTTATAGTCACATGTCCACTAGTAGCTCTGCCTTATCCGGGGGAACTTTCATAGAAACAGTAAGATAAGAGATAAGGCAAGTACATTCTTAACCAGCAGAAAGTGTAGTAAAGGACCAAGCACTCTTACAGTGACATTGAAATGCAGTGGAAAAAAGAGCACATGTGGACATGCATGCCAAACAACCATCCTGCTGTACAGTATCTGCAATACATTTAAAATGTTAAAACATCAAGAAGGAGTTTTTCGACTAAAGCTCTTTCCGCTGGAAAATCCCCATTCACTGAAGCAGAAAAGTCTAAATCCCAAAACTATTACCCTCGGGTAATGTGGGTAGACTTAGGAATATTATTATTCTACTGTTATCTCATAATGAGTCAAGAAAATGTCCTGAATTCAGAACATGGACATAAACAACTCCAGATTGCTTTTAAATATATTTCTTGGTATTTGAGTTTAATATTAAATACAATTTCTCAACAAAGTGCTTTTCAAATGCAACTGGAGTCTTTAGGAAGCATTAGGAAGTTTCTTATTAGGAAGCAGCACTAGATGTGCCAAGGTTTTTTTTTTCGATTCATGGCCTCTTTTCCAACTGAATATCCAGGGTCCCACTTGCAAAAGTAGGGAAAATGCCCAAAAAAAACCTTGGGGGTCAATCACATTGATGCACTGGCACTGAAGTGGGCAAAGCGGTAGAAAGCAGCTCCAGAGCCACTCAACAAAGCAGCCTCTGTTAGCCCGATCTGATGGCTATTTTACTTTATA
>JAODKL010000036.1:22255133-22267695 GCA_026780765.1 Petrocephalus schoutedeni
TATGTCATCCGTGTTATGCATGTCGTATACATGTTAGATGTGTTATGTATGTTATACACGTTACATGTTATGCACGGTATACACGTCATATATGTTATGCGTGTTATCTGTTATACACGTTATACGTGTTATGTTATACGCCTGTTCAGCAGACGACAGGGTACGCAGGTTACACGCCTGTTCAGCACATATGGCTTTCGGGCGTACTTTCGCCAGATCGTCCCCGGTCACTGGTCCTTATAGTGTCCGCAGATAGCTGGCATTGGTGCGAGACACACCTGCTGTCTGCCACACCGCGTACAATCAAACCAGGCATCGTCATCCGGGCTGGGAGAGGCGTGCTGTCGCTACATGCACAGGACAGGCCGAACGCCCCTTCATTCAGGAGGGGGGGGGGGCTTTTTAAAAGTGCGCCAGGTAACCGGAGGACGGGAGAAGGCGCTGCAGTCGGAGCGGGCGCGATCGGAGACTGCTGCCCCGTAGGTGTGAGGCACGGGAAGGAGGATAATTACAATATGAGAAACATGCATGCTGTGAATGCAGACAATTATTAGAGATTTCACCGTAATCTCAATGTGCTTTTGTCCGTTTTATATAGTTTTAATCATAGTAAATGTATAGTTAATCAATAGCTGTTATTTTCAGGCAACATAATTATTTAGAGAATATACAAGTATGTATCTAAGTATTTTGAGTATTAAACATCTCTGTTGTTTTCCGGTTTTGCCATCCGCTAGCGAATTCGACCGGATTTCATTAGAAGTTAATGGTCTGGTATTTTATTTTTGAAAGATATCATTTGGTTCCGGTCCCGTAGTGTTTCAGTATCCGTTGTGGTGTATTCCAGCATCGTTACAACCAGTGTGTCTTATATATACGAATTCATAAATTCGCAATTATCTGCTCATTCTATTAATGAACAAAGTAGGTTATTACACTGAATAAACTCTAAAAGTCAGCATATACTCGGTTATCGGCTTGACCGTGATTTCCTCCTTTTCCTAGTGAATTCGCTCGCAGACGATCCAATTCTTCTCAGGGGCTCTCCGGTACGATCGAAGGGAAGCGAGCGCCACTCGACAGCAGTTATTTATCGCAGTGGCCGCATTGCAATGCCTGCCCTAAATCCACTGAGCTCCCACGTACGCGACCCGGCCAGTCACAAGTCTCTTTGAGGCGGAATAAGCAGGATTTGTGCCAATAAAAAGTTTATAATAATGTGCTGCTTGACTTGCATTGAAGGCAATTTAACTTTATTTTTTAATTCGAAGCAGTAAATTCACTGATAATGTTTCCAAGTGCAGAACACAGACATTAGGCCTGCAGCAATACCCAGCCATTATCCTAATGACAATTTCTCAAATAAACTTAGTAACCCCCGCCCCAAGAAAAAAAAGAAAGATGAACGACCGCAACCATAAGACCCAGCTCAATGCTCCCGACTTGTACATTCTATGAATCAATTCAAAAACAAATAAGCGTAGAGTAAGCTGGGTAAGTAGGCAGCCAATCAGGGGAAGCCCTTGCCTTTACGACGTAACTGTTAAAGGGGGGGTGGAAAGTTGTGCGTCATCTCGCGACAGTCGCTGTGCTTACGTCACGAGCAGAAGCTGGTGGATGCGGGCGTCCATAACTATTGCAAGCTGCTTACTGAAGATTAAATGTGTTTGTTTTAATGAGCACGCATTTCACGGTAAATTATCTGTAATAATGCCTCAGAACTGGACGCCCGATTTCCCATGACAGCGTAACCAGAGAATGCGCTCATCGCCGTTTATATCCAAGGGGATCTGTCAGCCCGGCATGCACGCTCGTCTCTGTCAGCAATCTCGCTGTTTCTTTGACGAATTGACTAATAATAAACAACAAGTAGAATGACAGTCGAGGATTCGATCAACGGATCCCTGCTGCGCATCATTTCCCGAAAGCCTGTACCGGGTTTCCCGATATTTCGCTCTTCACCAGGTCCGATCGTCCCACGCTGCTCTTTATTCCGGCCTATCAACCCGACCATAAAGGCAGCAAGTCCAGCTCACCAGATGTCGTGTTTGGGACGTGGTATTGAAACTTTGATGGTCTTATTTCGCTGCATCGACCGGGAAATTTTTTTTAGCCATACCCAGCATGATTGACGAGTACGTCCATGCTATCGAACATAAACGTCTGTGTGTGTGTGTGTATATAATAACGGCAAACTACATCAGTGGGGATAATAAAAAGTATAAATCAGCTGAATATGAACTACATACAGTCATAAGGAAAACAAAAGCAGTACATGCTTATAAGGCGTACAGACAATCCAAATCAGATACTAGAACATGTAGAAAAGCCTATATTATATCTCTGTGTTCAGCGACACAACACAGAAAATTCTCCACCTTCTCTGTCATTGCCCCTTCACGATTGTCACAGAGGAAGTGCCGAGAACTGCCAAAAAATACCAAGAAGGAAGCGTCACCTTCCAGCTGGGTTCAGTTCCCCAATTACAGCTCCACAGTGCCTCAAAGTGCCTAAGATAATCCCAGTACTAAGATCCCCCAAATCTAACTGCCTCACTCAGCACAGATCTAATTGCCCTAACAGCGGTCATTATGAAGGCCTTTTGTCCTGGCGTACCTCAAATCTTGCCCTTCCATGGCCAATCAGGAACACTGAATACCTGGTACAGGTGTGCTGGGAGCTGAGAGGAAGCAAAAGCATGGGCTGTCCAGTGTTCCCAGAGGACTGGGTAGGAAAACACTGCTGTATTTGGATGAGATCATTCACATCTGACATCTCACCATTTCAGAGTAGCTCCTTCTCTAATTCTGTGAGGCTACTCAACTATTAATGTGCCACAGTTCCTTCTGTAAATACTAGTGTACTCCGTGTTGTCCGGTGGTATTCCTGAGCTATTTTATTTGCACTATGTGTACATTTACAGAACACTTTATTTCATGTATGCTGTTTAGATTTGTATCCCAGCACCCCTTGTTTCCATTATTATATTGATCCACTTCCCTGTTTCAGGAATCAGCAGTGACATCACTATCATGGCTTCCATACACCATGGGAATGGCAGCATGGACAGCCAGTTTAAGTTTCTAGTAATACGACCTTGCCCGGATCCTTTACTCATGGATTTGCTTCTGTGCTTATTACTCATTTTCTCACAATTACTGTATAAGTTGTTGCCATAAAAATTCAACTCAGACCTATTTAGAGATTTTTAATTTGTTATTTACAATACATGAATGTTATTGGCCATGTGCTTAGGAAATACTGCTTTTTGCTCACTGAAGCAAAAGCAGAGGCTTATATTTTAATAATGCAACTAGACAGTGAAACAAAGAATCAGCTTCCCTGGTCTTACCTGCAATGTGAAAATGAGAGTAGGTTAGTAATATGGCCACGATCATATTTTATCTCTCTCCAATGTATATGTCAGTGTGGCACTGTTTTTCTGTGAGCTGCAAGCTAATCTCAGAGTATTTACATTTTGAAACACAAATCCACTGTGGTGCTTTTTGTTGAGTGTAACATTTCTGTGTACTATAGCTTGAATAACCATTCATCCATCCATCCACTCATGCTGATCCAGGTCTAGGCTGCAGGGGCAGTGTAAGCAGAGATGCCCAGAACTGCTTCTCCCCAGCCATGAGGAATTGTACCCCAAGCCCCCTCAGTTGGCTCCTTTCGGTGCAGAAGAGCAGAGGGGCTAAACAAGAGACCCTGTGACTCATTGCCTCCGCTTGTTATATCTCATTCGGTCAGTACATGAAGTCCATGACCACAGGTGAACTCAGGAACGTAGATCGACCGTTAAATCGAAAGCTTCACTGTCTGACTATGCTCTCTCTTCACCATGACAGAACAGTACAGTGCATCCACATTACTGCTGATACTGCACCGATCTGCCTGTCGATCTCCCGCTCCCGTCTTTCCGCACTCATAAATAACATCTCAAGATACTTAAACTCCTGCACTACACACAGTTACTCCTACCAAACCTGGAGGGTGCAATTCACACTTTTCCAGTTGATTATATATTTAATTTTTAGAATGTTCCTATTTTTAAGAATTCTTAGCTGTGTCAGCATGCAGCAGATCAGAGGGGCCAAGGCGTGACGTGTTGACCATGCCTGTTGGGCATGCCTTTGACTTTGGCAGTGACCCAGTGATTTTGGATGGCATGAATCCACCTGCCATTCCTCCATTATGAGTACAGCTCCTTCCTTCCTGTGGTGGATGCCCAGCCTCTCCCTGATTCACCCCCACCCTATTCTATTGAGAGTCTGACTGCCCTTGTTTCCATCCTGGACCCTGCCATCTATCCATCCTCCTGTAGCGAGAATGGTCATTGGATTTGTGAATGATCCCTGAGGGGTGGCTTCTGCTTATTTTCAGGAACACTGGTTTTCCATTGAAGGGTGCTCTTTATGACAGCCGACATAAGGTTTGCTCTAGCTTTTGTGGCTGTCATGTAGAGCTTATGTTGGTGACATATAGCCTTATGATAAGCACCCTTCTGTGAAGTGACAGACACTGTTACCTTACAGCTTCACAGTTAAGAGTTTAATCCCCTCCGGGCTTGGTCTGGAAGATCTTGTATGATCTGAGTTGTATTTTTTTTTAACCCCCAGAATGTAAGAATACTTTGGAGAATAGTTTGTGTGTCTCTCTTGTCCTGTTTTAGGTGTACTCTGTCTCAGAAACCTTAAATCCCAGATAATGGTCCAAATCACTGCTATTCTGAATAGTTGCCAGGCGCACTTAATTCGGAGGAGTTTTTTGTTTCAGTAAACAAAGTATATGAAGCAGATCGTTTACAGGTCATCCACTAACTGACTTGTATTTGAATGGCTACAAATTTAAATGCACTGTTGTTCTTGCTATTGTATTTTTAACTTAGAGGAACTTTACCTTTCTCTGTTTGCATGCATTCTCTAATCTCCATGCCCTGCTTTATCTGCCGACACCTATGAAACAGATATAACTTAAACCTGGGAATGGGCAGTGTACCATGAATTTAAAACCATATTTAAAATTGTACAAGTTACCAGATATTTCAAGGTTGTTCCTCCTTAAGTCTCTTGAGGGCAGTGTTGTACAACATATCTGTGGCAATGGTTCATTCATTTTACATTTAATGATTCGTATTGTTAGGAAACATTTGGTCAAACGATGCTTAATTTTCTAATTGTTATATTTGCTCAAGTCTGTTGTTTTGGGTATATCCACTAGACGTTCGTCAGTGTAAACATTCCACCTGTAGATTGCATTTTGACTTTTAGTTATGCGTTGCATATATTAATTAAACCCACTCAGCAAAGACTGAACAAGTGAAGGCCTTTGGAGTGTTGAACACCAAGCTTTATGTCAGACAGATTCCCTCAGGGCTCAATAGCATTTCCACTGGAGTAAATGTGGGACCATTATTAACCTACAAGTATGGCTGCTGAGGTCCTCTCCTTTCAGAATCGGGGTGAATTTCCTAAGCTGGAATCCCTAGTTTTTCTTTCCGACTTCTGGCCTGTTAATTTCTGGTTTCTTACCAGAAGAATCCAATAAATGTGCTAATCCATTTTTCCATGAGGAGGCAGGAAGAACAGAATTACACAGTGAGGTGAAACTGAGCTGCCGCCGGATGGAAGTGCATGGCTGCAGGCAGACTGCGCTTTGACACTGCAGGCAGACCGCGCTTTGACACTGCAGGCAGACCGCGCTTTGACACTGCAGGCAGACCGCGCTTTGACACTGCAGGCAGACCGCGCTTTGACACTGCAGGCAGGAGCGGCCTCTCAGCACCACTCCATCTGTGATGTGTGCAGCATTCATTGGTTCTCAGAGTCGTTATCGCTACCTTGCATTTATACGTGGCCTCCTCATATTCCAGTCAGCAGATCCCTTCAGTGGGTTTGAGACTCTCATTTGGAAATCGCCTGGGTCCTCGACGTGTAACCCCAAACGGATCCCAGAAGCCTTTCCTTCTGTTGTACAAAACAGAAATCTTTGATATACCCATATTTACAAGTTCAAGGTCTGGTTTATTATTGTTCATAGCTCCAGGCTATTTGATGTTTTTTTTTTTTTTTTAATTCTTGAAAAAACATTAGCGTAAGGCCTTTAGATTTTTCCGCTGTTGCTGGACTGATTTGAGCTCCCTATATAAATGCACAAAGCAACTTTCTGCAAAAATACTCCCACTTTCCATATCTCAGCAGTCTCACTGCACATTTTAAACATGGTCTGTTTAAAGGTGCGTAATGGCGGACCGCATCTGCCCTGAGGGTAATTACGCCTTCCGATGGGACCCAGCCACATGGAAACCAGCCTGAAGCTATTTCTTCCTACAACCTCCACCATGAAGCTTGAGAGCAACACAGCATTTAGCTACTGTGCGAAAAGCAAAACGTCCATCAGTTACATACTGATGCCACCCCCACCCTTGGTCACCCCTCTTTCTATTCTCTGGAGGAGTTAAATTAATAATTATTCAGTTTGCCTTTCACCTTTTAGATGTCTACAGGACGAATTTAAGAAGTTTCAACAAGAAATAAGCAGCCTTAAATTTTGGAGAAGTTAAGCCACCCACCTTTTGTAAGTGAATAATTTGATGGTTCTGTGTGTTTCTACTAAGCTGTTTTCCACTAAATTTATTGGACTGGGAGAAAAAAACAGTCAATATCTACCAATATTTCTGTAGGGTAAAATTTATATATGCAAAAAATAGAAGCATGTATTACATTCTTAAAAATATACTGTACTGGTAAATGTATCAAAGTAAGATGTTTCAGACCAGAGTCAGTGGCTGAAACTTCAGATACATGTTTGCAGTTGTGAACACTGGCTTCCATAAATTTTAGCTACAGATATCAAAAGAAGAACAAAACCAAGAAGTCTGAAGACAAAGCCCAAATAATGGGTGAAGATCCCGACAGTGACTAAAAATATACCCAACTTGCAAAATGAAATCAAAGCCATTTCAAGGCGAATCTCTCTGAAAGAGCTGAAGACTAAAGTCCAAATAATAATCTTTCAACTTGTGGTTGCCAACAAATACGCCTAACTTTTGTTTTTATTTTTTTTTCTTAACAGTGTAAGCTGAATATGTCACTGCAAAGTTGCTTGAAAGTTGTTAGCGTGTAGTTTCCTCGTTCTGTTTCTCAGTGCGGGCTCTAAAGGAGCTGCTGGATGCTGAATTAGATTTATCCAGGAAGATGTAGTGTGTAGAAGATCCCGTACGGCAGAAGATAACATACACATGGCTTCAGCTGGGGGTGGGTCACTTTCAGAGATTGAAATCTGCAGTTATTCATGACATTATCACAATTTATGTTTAAGGTGCAAGCTCCTGTATCAGACACCACCGACATAAGATAGCAGTTGAGCCTTTAGCTAATCTCTCTGGTTGTCATGTCAATCAGCACAGTGGCGTCAGGCTCAGAGCACACATTTTTCTCCATGCTTTTGGTACAAGCAACCTATGTTTAAAGGAACACTGCCTATGCTGTCACACAGAAAAAAAAATAGTTTGTGGATTAATTGATTCAGTCGGAAGATGAATTTAACATCAAATATTCCCATTTAGCCCTATGTCCCCGTCATAGCTGACGGGCAAGATTTAAAGACCGCAGATGTTTTGATACACGTTTAGTATACTAACGACTGCATTTGAGTCATCCTTTAAAGCTTTGTGTACTGATAACTAGAGTGAGATTAGCATTAGCCATGACCTTTAGGGCCCCCCAGTGTGTAACGGCGTAAGAAGCAGCACCTCCCGCACTTTCCCCGCGCGCCGCCTCAGCCCGGCTCCCCTGTAGCGCTATGTAAATCTGCGCTTGACATTTCCATCTCTTAAATGTTTAAATATGATTTTTGTCTTCGTGGTTTTAGTCTAGGCGCAGGAGGGGGCCCAGAATTAGGAACCCTGGCTCCCCCCACAGCGGGGTATGACGGGTGTGAGCTTGGGGCAGGGGGCTTCAGCACATGCAGGTGCACAGCACCGTCTGGGGCGGTAGAAACGCTCGGTTTCACAAAGCTGGACAGGGGGAATTTGCACTATACTGAGCCACAGTTTGCACTAAGTTACATGGTACATGAGTGGTGATGTTGTTTCGTAAGACTTATTTGGTAGACTAAGTATGGACTTCCTTTGATTTACAAGCAGTTTGGCCATATGGAAGACTGTATGATAAATGATTATACTCAGATTACTGTCACTACCTGTCACTACGAGCAGGGGTGGTGCATGTTTTCATTAATTGCTTGTGTTATTTCATGACAAAAACCACTACTGGTCATAAAAACAGCTGAGTAGTGGTGAATATTGAGGAACTGTGAAAACATCTCTTTGGGGGGCAGGGTTGTGGCCGTTAGTGAGGCACCACAGGATGCAGAAACCCATCATTATACATTCCTATTTGGAGGGAATGGATCTAAGTGAAGGCAGTACCTAACCTCTTCCTATGTATTCTGACTATCTAATCCAGTGACAATCATTGTTATTCCTATGTTAGCCTTTTCTTGTCTGTATACAAGCTTCTTGGAGAAAAACCCAACAGGCGGGATGTGTTGCTGGCTTGGACAAAGCCCTCCCATACATGGTAAAATTCCCTCCATAGCCATTACCAACCATGGTGGAGGCTGATGAAGACGAGGAAACCAGTACAATTCTGGGGTGATTTATGCATGTCTAAATGGGGTAAACATACTTGATGTAATTAAAAGGTTGGGTAGTTTATCTGACTAGTATAGTACTAATAGAAAGTCAGGTAATATTCATGTATGGGATCTTAGACAAGTATTAGAGAAGTTATTCGTTCTTTATTTTTTAAGTGAGACAGAACGAGCCTCTGTGATCTGAAATTAACGACTGCGTGCCACGGACCAATAGGATTGTTGTATAATACAGGTTTTACTAATTTACTAATTGGTTATTCAGATGAATTATGCTTTGAATATCTTTTATATTTTAATATCACTTTTTGTTGTAAAAATATTAGGAAGAATATCAGAAATGTAATAAAAAAGTCAATGTCCATCCTAATATGGATCCATGAGGAATCACTAGAGGAGAGCACCCTGCTACGAGGGTGATGCTCATAAGCAGCCTTCTTGATTAAAATGCCTCGGATGTTTGCCTCATGACCATTTAAGCTATCGATTCATTTTAAATTTGGGGTTTTTAGCAGAGTTTGATTGCATTATTGCATTGTCAAAGTGCAGTTTGAGATGTATTAATGTGCACAGACATATAAAATGTCCCATTATAATGAATGAAAATAGTTTGTTATGGTTTTCATTTTAATTTGGTTTGAGAAAAAAGGCTCCATATTTTGGAAAATAATTTTGGAAAAATAAATATACACTGAGTATAAACCATATGATTAACAGCTATTGTTAAAGATGTATTATTACATTTATTAAGCATAAGTAGCCTTTTCAAAGATGGCTCTGTAAACATTGTATTAATTATATTACACTACATTTACCATTTAAAAACACCGACCCACCTTTTCCATGATGGAGCAAAATTTCCATAATGATAAAGTAATAAAGTGTAAAAGGCATTGCTGGCCTTGTAGATACATGCAGTCTAAAATACAGGTGATCTAAAGGTATCATTTATAGATTAATTTGTTTAGCTGTTATTGCTGTTTTCCTTTTCATTTTTTCATTTCATCACCGGTTAGAGCGTGTATATACAATCAGCTATTTATTTTCATAAACGTGCTGATGTGGGTTTTTATTAAATGGTAACCTGCTAAAATCACCCAGCATTGCTGCAATACAGCAAAATGTGCACGTGTGTAGCCGGCCTCTTGCATCGAGCTCTTTCTCTCTTAGCCATCTCAGTCCACTCCTGCCACTCTCTTTGGCGACTGCAAGCCGCCATGGACCCCGTGGTGACAGATCGCCCTGCCTTAGTGCTTCCTGCAGCTGCTGTCACGTCGCATTTGCATAAGGGAGGACAGATAACCAAATCAGCACAGCGAGGAAGTCTTTCCACACTCCAACCTGTCATGGCCGCTGCTGGGCTAATTGTGAATGATTTGATTTGCTCCCCTGTCGCTGTTTATCACGGATGTTCTCTTCTCAAATTTACTTTTTTAGTCCATGCTCTGCGTGAGATTTTAAAACAAAGTGCTGTTGACTCATCTCTTGGGGTTAGTTAACACACACCAGCCCAGATTTTAATGCTGGCTCATCTACATCGCTAGATTTAGGCTGCACCGGTCATGCGATCCTGTGAATGGCAGACAGCACTGGTGTAATTGTGTGTACCCTTTTCACACTTTCGTGCCATGCTTGTTATAACGATCCCATTTAATGAATGGAGGGTGCAGGAATTTTTTTGTAGTCTCTTGAACATTTTTCTTAATGTTCTTAAATACATGTCTGGAAATTCCAAGATTTGTTGTGGTTGTTTAGTTTGTTATTCGTTATGTAAATTTGTGATAATTGTTGGTAAAATGTTCACTGAAATGGCACAGAGAAACATTGATTTTTATCAAACTATGGGAATCTGAAGGGGTGTGAATTTAGTATTCAGCAAAAATACTGCAATTATAGCATCTGCATACACAAATGTGCTGTTTGTGCATGGACAATTCCCTGAATCGTTTACTCCCTAAAAGGGATGTTGCTTGTGCATGCATTGCTACAGTACATCTATTTCTGTAGCTCACTGAGAACAAGACCGATTAGTTAGTTTCACTCTGTATCCTGGGGTAAAGGAAAGAGATTCCAGCACAGTTTTAAAACTATATTGGCTAATAAGTTTACATTTTTTGACTCGTTGGGTAAATCTCTAGAGTTTAATTTGTGTCCACAAGATAAATGTGCGTCTTTTTTAATATGGGAAAGTAAGCTGATGGATTGACTTTTAAGTCCACCCCACTACTCCGCCTCCGTCCAGTTAGAAATAGCAGTAGAAAAGTCCAATTATAATTTTCTACCAATGTAACGTTTTAATGGAAACTGAAGTCTAGTGTTACACTGTATATGCTGTAAATAAAAATAATCTTCTTATTTTAATAACATGCCAATTGCATAGTCTCCACTACATGTAACAGGACAGATTTCGTTTATGCAGTTTTCATATATTTCAGAATGACACTGCTCTGCTAGCTGTATCTCAACCTCCTGCTGGTTACAGGGAATCCCGTTAATATTTTATGTGATCACAGGCCTCCATAAGCAAATTCCGGTCCCCAGAAAGTTCTACAGACACATGATTAATTTAGTGTTTATCCCTAGCATCTTTTAAAAACAACATCTCCTAGCTCCAAATCAGGTTTGATTTGACACCAAAGCATAAATCAAAATTAGATGAGATTCACGATGACGGATTTCAAAAAGCTCAGGGTTGATCTATATTCATATTATTTAATATGCAACAGTTCAAAACTGGACTCATTACCCTACTGTGAAAGCCATCATTACACACACAAATGTGGATGTATGTATTTCTAAGTAAGGTCACAATAAGTTAGGGTCCCACAATCCATCTCATCTTGTCATAATCTGTGTTGCAAAGGCAAAGTCCGTGTTCACTGGCCTTTGTAATGCCCTAAAGTTACAGTGTTTACCAAGTAATTCTGGCCAAATAAAATTAAATCCATAGATCAGGGATAATTTTGCTGCTTTTGTTCCTGGATGATTTGTCTTCCTGAGTCAGGCCTTGGAGCCTTTTTGGGTTTAGTTATAATCTTACTTGAGTTTTTTTCTCTTTTTCAATTTTTTTTTCGTTAACGTTTCGTTAACACAAACGTGGTGGCCCATTCATATTTTGCATGTATGTTTTTGTGTATATATACTGAGTGGCCTCTTTACTTAGTAAACCTTCATCCTCTTTTGCCTCCAGAACCACTTCAAGGCTTGGCAGGTTATAGGAGCCTTTCTGCACACCACAGTTGTACCGATGTGTTATTTTTGTGCTTGAGGTCTTCTGTTAGCTTTAACAGGCTTGGCCATCCTCTTCTGAGCCTTTTCATTAACAAAATGTTTTCAGCCAGAGACCTGTGAGAGGGTGTTTTGTTATTATTTCTTCAGAAACTGCAGACACGAAATCCAAAGAGGGTTGCTGTTTCTGGGTTGCTGGAGCCGCCATGTCTGACAGCAACCGTCACTGCACACTTAAATCCACTTAGATCACAAATCTTCTGGTTTAATGCTTACTGACTACATTTGTCGACACCTCCTGAATGCTGTGTATATCCTGCTGCAACTACACAATTTGCTGTTTGCATTAGCAGGCTGTTTGCATTCACTAGCAGGTATATAAAGTGTGTGCGTGTGTGTGTGTGTGTATACAGGTTTAGCTATACATGTGAGAACCAATGGACCTCACAAGTACAGAATATCCTGAAAAAACCTGACCAGTGAGGTCATTTTTTCAGTCCTCACTACTTCAGACTTCAATTTATAACATCTGTGAATGCAATCGCAAAAGTAAAAACCAAAAGTCTTGTATTTTGTTTGGTTATTTATGGTTAAGGTTATGGCTGGGTAGGGGTTAAGGATGTTGTGATTGGGGTTAGGGTTTTTTCCCATAGAAATGAATGGGCAGTCCCCATTT
>JAODKL010000036.1:22275011-22287946 GCA_026780765.1 Petrocephalus schoutedeni
TTTGTCTGTTGACCCTTTCTGTACTTACAAACAAACACAAAGGATATTTAATTCGTAGGAATTCATGGTAATACCAAACAATACAGTAAAATACAATACGGCACACTTTCCATAAACAACAACGGGTCGATACAGGATTTATTGTCATTAGAATATAATTAAAAGCCTCACTATTTTGCTGAGAAGACAGTGACCTAACAATAGGATTTTGTCACTTGGTATAGTCAAGTGAGTCGGATCTTAGAAGTGCCCCAAACAAAACTGCAGGTATTCCAGCCACAAACCCAAACCCCAGTCACGACACCCATAACCCCTACCCAGCTGTAACCTTAACCACAAGTGACCAAACAAAATACAAGACTGAGCATTTTTACAAGTACAAGTACAACAAGTACTTGTTAAATTTGTACTTGTATTTTTAGGTTTTGATTGCAGTCACAGATTTTAATAAAACTGAATTACCCCTTGTGGAGACAGGAAAAATATGGTCCCCACAACATCAAAATAAGAGGTTTTTTATCACATTGTGGGGACTCAATATATACAACCGCCCCCGCCACCCCCCCCCCCACACACACACGTTGACCTGTTAGAAACTCGTGCTGTATAGCAATAACATGAAAACCACACAAGTAAGTATGTACTTTTTTTTCTTTAATCATTTTATTGTGCACAAATATACATTTCAATACAGTCCCAATAAGATAAACAGTTTAGTTTTTTTCTCTAAGGAGAAATAAAAGCAAGAAAAAAAACACGCCAATACTATATTTCATTTGCTCCAGAGGATTTCCAGTATGTACAACTAGCAGCCATAATAACATCAGCCACGACAGAAAGTCATGCTTCAGATACCCACTATCATTTCTGCAGACAGTAACTTTCCCGTGAATATGTTTCCCATGTATAGGTGAAGGCGGTCCTAAAGTTTGCAGGTTTTTTTTCTCTGTAATTTCACAGTTTACATTATTCAACATACAGTGAATGTAATGACAAATACCTTCAGTCATACTAAACTTAACCATCATGTACCGACGGCAGACATGCTTAGTGGAAGTCTTCATGCAGGGCATGCCTAGTAACGAATCCAAAATGTCAAAAATGTTAGGTGTCCACAGGAATTCCTCCTTCTCTGTCAGAGAATCCATGTAGTATAGATTGAATATGATGTGTCCCGGAGGCAACCCACCACCCTGCCATCAGTGTGGATATTACCTTGGAGACAAAGTCCAATTTAGCCACAACTGCATACATTTTCAAGTAATTTTTGCAATAACAGAAATGCCTTAAAAGAGGAGACAACTGTACCTTATTAGGCTTAATAAAATAATAAGAACAGGATGTGTGCAAAATGAGAGAATCTTCCCAATGACATTATTCTGTGGGACAGGATCAGCTTAATTAACCGAAGCCCATTTGAATGGGCGAGGTCCTCTGGAATAAATATTGGACGTCCCTTTGAATGTTTATGGACAGCTTAAGGCTCCTGCAGGAACGTGCCCAATTTTCATGCACAGATGATAGATAGATAGATAGATAGACTCAGTAAATATGTTTGTTTTCAGAAATGCTTTGGTTTGTATCAAAATGCATAAAAAAACCAAAGACTACTGTTGTCATACATTTGCAAACATTGATTAAATCTGAAATATTTGTGTAATTTTAGGAAACTGGAATTTTAAGGTAAAAATTTTAAATCATTTTGTAAAAGAAAAAAAAAAAAATTAGGATAAGAGAGAGAGAGAGAGAGATAGAGAGAGAAGTCAAATATAGGAAGGGACCACTCTCTCTGCAGCTCTCCAGTAAAGGTGATGCATGTTTCCGGCAAAGGAAACCATAAACTCTTGTGGGATCTTCCTCCATCCTTCCTTAAGGACAGTGATTGGCCGCATAAATTTGCTTTTCAGCAGAAGCACAGCCGCAGGATGCAGGAGAGAGCCACCATCTAAATATAGCTCCAGTTTAGTGCTGCTTAAAACTACGAAGTGGCCACAGCAGCTCCCATTAGTGCTGCCAGCAGTGTGTGTATTTTCATGAATTCCATGCAACCCTCACATTGTCCTATTCCCAGTGTTACAGGGAAAAAAAACACAACAATGACAAAATCCATTAAGCAGACTATTTCCAGTCTGACTGTGGGGGTGCAAGTGTCTGACTTCTGAATGTCATCGGCTCGAGTCAGCACCGGTTCCCGGGAAGTCCGGAGATGCAAACAGCTGCCACATAGGCCTTGGCTGCCGCTGAAGCATTCAGGCTTTGGGTCCCTCCCCCTGCTTTGTGTGGTCATGCATAATGCAGCCCTTGATGGACCATAAATGGTATCATCCGTGGCCCCATTTCATTCATGTATTGCTTATAATGTTTAGCAGTAATTTACCTGCATCGGTAAAAACTTTTCTCTTATGATGTACATGATTTCAGAGTATAAAATAATTTGATTGCTAATTACATTAATCCTGCCTCACATACAGTGAATTTAGTGTCTATTCAGCTATGTAACACTTTCAAATAATATTCACAAATGTTTTATTTAACAACCTGGTATTTGTTATTGTTGGTGTAAAATTTGACTTTCTGAATATTAACGTTCATTAATTTTCTAGAACTGTGTGAAATGCAAAGTCGTACAGGTGACATAAATATAAAAGTCTGGAGTGAGAATATTCCAGTATTTGTGTCTGCTTTAATGACATTATTAACACAGACATAACTGGTAAATTTCTTACAGAAATGTTTGGAATATTGATATAGATCAAAGCGAACAGAAGCAGGGGAGGCACTATGACTCAACACCTGTTGTCTCACTTATGCTGGATTAGCCGTTCAAACATTTTCCCTGTGTGTGGATTTTGTACTTTTTCCCCATGGTACATTAGGGTCCTCCCACAGCCCAAAGACATGCTGCTAAACTAGTCTGTGTGAATGTAGGTGTATGTGCCCTGAGATGGACTGGCATGTCATCCAGGATGTTCCCCAGCCCTGTGCCCTGTGATGGAGCCCTGTGCCCTGTTATCGACCAGCATCCCGTCCAGGGTGTACCCCAGCCCTGTGCCCTGTGATATACTGGCATCCTGTCCAGGGTGTACCCAGCTCTGTGCCCTGTGATAGACTGGCATCCAGTCCAGGGTGTACCCAGCTCTGTGCCCTGTGATGGACTGGCATCCTGTCCAGGGTGTACCCAGCTCTGTGCCCTGTGATGGACTGGCATCCTGTCAAGGGTGTTACCCAGCTCTGTGCCCTGTAATGGACTGGTATCCCATTCAGGGTGTACCCAGCCCTGTGTCCTGTGATAGAGTGGCATCCAGTTCAGGGTGTACCCCAGCCATATGCCCTGTGATGGACTGGCATCCTGTCCAAGGTGTACCCAGCCCTGTGCCCTATCATGGACTGGCATCCTGTCCAGGATGTCCCCCAGCCCTGTGCCCTGTGATAGACTGGCAATCCGTCCAGGGTGTCCCCCAGCCCTGTGCCCTGTGCTAGACTGGCAATCCGTCCAGGGTGTCCCCCAGCCCTGTGCCCTGTGATACACTGGCAATCCATCCAGGGTGTACCCCAGCCGTATACCCTTTGCTGCCTGGGATGGGCTCCAGGCTCCACTGAATCTGGTTGGTTGGAAGGTGGATGAATTGTATACAAATATGGTTGATATTATGAAGGCATTCAATTCTTCATGTTCACCTTTGATGTAATTTTGTTATAAATGATAATCTCTGGAAAAATGCGAAATATTCAGCCTAAAGCAATCAAGCTGGTTTCTGAGTGAAAATTATTATGAAGACAATAATTCATATGACATATGGCAAAAGACGTATTCTTTCCAAATAAATGACGCGTAGCCATTTTTTATTTAACCTTATTGGGCAAGGTTAATTATAAATTTAGAAGGTTAAAAAAGAAACAAGCTGAACATATGTTTGATGAAACATTTGATAAAGTATGTTCAGTATTATAATGAAATATTCACATTGCCACAGTGCAAGACAGACAATGAACATTTGCATCATTAATCCATTCTAATGATCAGTACCAATCGTATGGGTATATTCAGTCTATGTATGGGTGCTTACATTTCTTACATTGTGGCGTGTATCCACCCATAACGTAGGCTTTTCATGCTATTATGGAATGAGTTCAAAACAAAATCACATATTAAAAGTGATCTGCTTAATGGTACAAAGCAGGAAGCTCCATCATCTGCCAGGTACATACCAGGTATTTCCCCTTCCTTCTCAAGCCTACTGTGGTATTACAATATCCCCAGAACACAGGAAGAACAGGCAAACTCTACACACAGGGCCCTGGAGTAACAGAGCTCACCACTGCAACGTTGTGCCGCACCAACACAACAATTTGTAATAATAAATTATAATAACTTGTTTTCATTCCGTGACGGCTATGCATCTGCTGCCTTTTTTGAAATGTTTCTTTTCTCACCTTAAATGCTTTCACGTCTCAGTTTAACTAGAAATTATTTTTCAATACCTTTGCTGCTCTATGATAAAACAGTGATGATACTTTACTGTACCATGGTATTTTACGGTACTTTGGTGATGGTACTTACTGACACAAAAGTATGATGTTTGTTCTATTCATAGTAATATGTTTTATTACAGATTAAGCACTGATGATAAGCATGATAATTCTGTCCTTAGACTCTTGTCTGTATACTACTGCCTTTGCCATCAAAGAATAACCAGGAATTCCAAAGTAGTGTTCACTTCTAACTTCTTTCTGTTAAGCTTATTATACAGCATTAAAAACTCAACCAGTAACACCTGAGTCAATTTAATCATTTTTATCTGAAATAAATACACAGCATAGACACCATTCATGTAAAAATATAAAAACTAAAAGTAATAAAGACTGTATTTGATAAAGACTGAGATACGTTATAACAATAGTCTTTAGGCAATAATCTATGTAAAAGGCCATAAAATAATGTCAATGAGAAATACATGCGTGTAAGAAAAAAACGGATATTTTGGATCATCTGACATATTTCTCTTGCCCTGCGACTTTATAACTTTCCATGAAGAGGAAGCAATGACACAGGTGTAAATATTCTTCTGCATTCACATTCTAAATCTGCTACAGGGCAACAAAATCAAATGTGTTTTATGGGATGGAAAATGCATATGAGTCAAACCAGTGTTTACAGCCTGGAAAAGTGTTGCCAAGATTTTGCATCTCTAATATCTCTAAAACAGGGACGTATTTTGACCAGGCCTGATCCATTGCCAGGCTACAGTACATACTTTTTTTTGTCAAGAACAGTTCAGCACATTAACATACTGATGGCTGATAAGGCAGTGTTCAGTCAGCAAACAGTCTGCAGCATTACGATTTGCGAATGGCTTGCTGTGAGAAACACAGCATTCTCTTCCATTGTGTAATGAGAAGGGTCCCTCCTCACTTCTTCATATCCAATCAGATTGCTAGTTTCTTCAAAAGCACTAACTTGTTTGCCTTTGTCAGTCTGATTAACATGTATTTGACCTTTTTCCTATGTTTCCAGAAACATACAGGCTCTACAGTGGCACTCTATCATAATATTTATTCAAATAATTATGTTTAATTGCTGGCACTTATGAGGTTTTTATTACCTCCAATGTTATTACAAATTAATTGCATTCTGCAATTATACTGCAAGAACACCCAGTGAGTAAATTCATCATTTCTCCATTTCATTTCCCTCAATTGTTAAACTCAGGGGCAAAACCTTTCCGTGTCAATCTAAGAAACAAGCTCACCCAGAATCCAGCAAATGAGAATGACTAATTAGCTGCTCATGTGTATTTAATCGGCACTCTCAGAAAAAGCAACCATTTCAGCAGCAGGGCCTGTGAGCCACCAAGGGGAGCCATCAGTACTGGCAAGAGTGTGGGCTTCAGACCGCTCTGAAAGGCCACCATTTCAATGGAGGAAGCTCCTCACATCTGTATGGCTCTCTGTACCTTTTCCTTACCACCAATACTTGGGCTTTCACTTCCTAGGTCACTATAACTTCATACTGCAAGTCCCTTTCTACCTGGCACATTTGCGATAACCTTGACTTGCAGTTAAGTTGCAAAGTTGGCAGTAGGGAATTAGCCAGGACACACACACACACCAACAGACAATTTGGCAACTCATGTCCGAGCTAAACGGCAGCCACAGAAAATTTTAATTATTCAAAAAAATTAAAACTAATAATCAACGCAAAACCACAGGACCCTATAATGATCAATGCTGCAGAGCCCCACTCCTAGATAGAACGCTTATGCTCATGCAAGGCCCTTAAGACCTCCCTCATAAGGGCCTTCTTAAAATATTATGAAACATATTAAAGAATCTTGATTCTATATGAGAGGAATAGAGTACAAAGTGCAATATCACAAGTAAGAGTTACTAAAGATGTCCTTCCATTTGATGCACTCAGTCCCCTCTTCATAGGTGTGTATTCTACAGCAATCTCAATCTCCATCCGAAATATTCCAATCCACCCGACAGGCTTGAAAGCATTAAGGGTTATGGGAAAGTGATGCTTCTACACATCGCACCCATCTGATACATCTCTAAAAGCATGGAAACTACATTTCCAACACTTAAATCCTACTAAAGTTGTTTATTTCATATATAGACCATAAGAGAATGTCTATATTAGAATTCAGTACAGCAAAGATTGAAAGCCCCGTGAAATGTGTTATAATAACCTTGCTTGGAAGTTAATTTTGATTAAAAATCACTGATTTAAGAAAAGAAAAAGCATCCGTTAAAATAACCTTGGGGCTGCACTAGAGCACAAACGATCAGGCCCCATCCATTGTACTTCTGTCCAGGGCACGTAAGATGAAGGGCAAGGAGTAAGAATTGCCAGGACAGTTTTATCTTCTAGGCAGGGAGATGGGAGACACTGTCAGGGGAATTTGTCTCTGTTAAAGGGTTACAAGCACCTTTATTAAAGCCATTTATCATGGTTTGAATATTCTCCATTAAAACTGGAGCCCTTTCTAATTACCCAACTTTGTCATGATAGAAAGTCGGCATTACTTCATTTTATTCACTACAAAAATTTTGTTTCCTCTCTGCTCTTTTTACAATTTTTTTTCCCTCACAGTAGTGTGCAAACAGATTAATATCAAAGGATGTTTAACCCCTTAAATATAGATTTATATGCCAAAATGTATTCAGGTCTCTACAACATATGTATAATACATCTGATTATGTAAAAGGCTGTGACGTATTCACGCCAAAGATTAATTATTACATTATAGATCAAAAATGATGTGAGCATATTTTGTGATTCTACAGTAACACATATGGAAAAATGTTTTTTTGGGGGGAAAAAAAAAAACTTTTAAATGGCTCTATGCATTATCCAATATCCAAAGTTACCATAAACTCATCAGGTTTACCCATAAATCCAAATAATATTATGGGAAGTTTGGATATTCTTGAATTTCTTGCTATAAAAGGGACAAATACAAGAAGTGTTGTATGTGTCAGCTGAACAGCCCAATGGCAGAAGCAAATTAACAAGCCGTTAGGTCCCACCTCATCTCGTCTGCCGAAATGAACGTGGATGTCGTTCCAGAGTGTGGTGGTCCTCTGCATCTTATTACTGCACTGGGTAAATTGTTAGCTTTGGTCCTCCTGGGGCAGCTGGTAACAACTCGTTTCCCTGTCCTTTTTTGTCTAAGCTTTTATGAACCTTTGTAATTAGCCACAAGCAGGGGAAAATGAAGCTATCGCTGTAAAGCCTTTATAAGAGGCTGAATGGGACACATGACTGCCTTTATTTTGCAATTAGTTCCTTGAATGTGACTGATGTCTCCCAGTGTCTAATTAGTTTTCCCAGCTGCTTGATAAAAAGAATGCAATAAAGAAAACAGACAGACTTGAGTGAATTGGAACTGTATTTTTAAACATTTATTTGCTAATGCAACATCAGCTATTTTTAAAGACTTTATCTAAACCATAAATAAAATAAATACAGCTAATAATATGCTTTAAAAATTACATTTATGTTATTCACTCTCCATCAAATTTCAGTTTAAGCCTAATCTTTTATTCTTGACAGCTGAATGTATGCAAAAATCCAGTCGTGGACTGACATTCATTGCTCATTTATAATAAATGTTAATTAATTTGCTTTTATAATTATTGTTGATTAGTATAGACCATTTGTAAAAAAAAAAGGGAAACATTTAAATCAAAGTAAATGAAAAGAAATTCATTTAAAACTCTCATTAATATTGTACCAAAATATAAACAAAAAATAATAATGAATTACTATATTGTTAACAGCTGTGAAAGGTTTATTCTGAATCCTTATAAAAAAGGCAGGTATAAATGAATGAATATTTCATTTCCATAACTAGTAAGTTACATATTTTAAGCAAAATATTAATATGACTAAACAATTTATATAACAGAACGTGTTACTCAAGAGAGCACTGGCTCTATTTGTTGTTTGACTAGCTGTTGATTGAGATTCCTTATAATTCACCTGCAGTTCCCTTTCTGTCCAAAAGAGGCCCCTGTGTGAACAAAATTTATTTCCTGAATCAAAAGGCCTGTTTATTAGCTGGATGGACAGCAGATTGAGAGTGAAAAGGATGTAGTAATAGCCTCTTACTATAACAACTAATGGAGGGGGCCAAACTTAATAGGTAGTTGGAACTGTATTTTTAAACATTTATTTGCTAATGCATCATCAGCTATTTTTTAAAGACTTAGTTTATCTAAACCATAAATAAAATAAATACAGCTAATTATATACTTTAAAAATTGACATGACAGGAATTCATTGCACGTTATTGAAATTCTCCGTTTTCAGCCCTTCTGCTTGCTTTCTAGTAACTTGTTGGTGATTATGATAAACACCTTATTTTCAATGAGTGTAAATTACAAATACACTGAAACTTGCCTATATGTAGATAAATTTACTTCAAATCAAATTATTTTCGTAATGAAATCTTTATCATTAAATTCCATGAAAAGAACATCAAATACCTGTAACATTATTCTAATAATAATTTTTTCTAAAAATCAAACAAGTAAAGTAAGATATATAAATAACCTCCAGTCATAGACTGTTAATGAGTAAGAATGCATATCTATAGCAGATATGTGGAAGAAGAAGGAACTCTGTGGAAGAAGAAAATACTTCTGTATTATACTTCCGTAAAATACTTCTGTCACATGGTTTCATACAGGAGCTTTAACATAACATTTAAAGTGATTTTACTTAATTACAGAAATATTAACTTCTGGTTTGTTTTTTTCCAGCTGGAAGCAGCGATCATTGTTTTCTGTCATAATCATCAAGTGATGTTATGATTAGTTCACTGTTCACCACTAACATTAATATTTCTATTAGTTATTAGTTATCAGCTTAATTCGACCAGAGGGATACTGGTCCTATAGTTGTATATATAAAGAGGCTATAAAGCCAATGAAATCCATAAATAATACATCTGATTGCTTTCTGATTTTATGTAAATTGTGTTTCAACTATATCGTTTCTCAGTAATCACAATGCTTTAAGTGCAAAATTAATACATAATATTGATGGATACATATTTGATGTTTGTACATCTACCAATTGTTTATCCCATACAGGGTTGCAAGAAGCCTGAAGTCTATCCTACAGCATTGGTTGCAAAGCATGGGAACACACTTGATGGGTTGTAAGTGAATTGCAGGGCTTGGACATAAACGCACACACTCATATACACAGTCACATGCTATGGGCAATTTGGGTATCCAGCTAACCATATGCATTATGAGAAGCCCATTTTAATGATAGAATAGAGATTCCATACAGCAAAAGTATTAGTTGAAAACACACTTGTACTGTAAATTACTGCAACTGCAACCTTAATTCTCATTAGTACAGATCAGTACACCATTACTACAGAGTTAAACAATTGTGTCATATATATTAAATTAGAGTTTGGAGCATACAGCCCCTGGAAAAAATTAAGAGACCACAGCACAGTTTTAAAAAAATCAGCATTTTTAAATCCTGGTTTAATCCTGGTTCTGCTGGCAGAAGGCTACACTGGGTGGCAGGTTGCTTCCAGGTTCAACGTGTCTAAGACAGCAGTAGCCTACACAAGAACAATGTGAAGCAGGAAACACTGGGATTGACTAGAAATCAGCCAGGTAATCAATGGAAGTGACTTTCTAATGCCAGAGATGACTGTCAACTTACCCAGCAGTGCCTCATGAATCGGAGGATGACATGACTTTCATAGGAATGGGAAACATTAAGTGGTGTGAAGTGCACTGCTAGGACAGTTAGTATCAGGCTCCTAGAAGCATGACTTAAGTCCCACAAAGCAAGGAAGAAGCAATTAAAAAGAAACGGAGAAGAACCAGGCTGCAGTTTGCAAAAAAAAAAATGTATCTTTTACACAGACGCATAACCATAAATTGAGAAATGACTGAAATAAAAATTGCGCTGTGGTCTCAATTTTTCCTGGGCTGTATTACATACACATACCATCTTCTTCAGGTTTGCCTTAATTAATTAAGAATCAATTCATTGCCAATGAGGAGTTACCTGGAGTGGTTTTAGTTAATTTACAAAAGGCAATGTTAAAAATAACAGTTAAATCCTTATACTATGGCTTATTACCAAACAACTCAATTAGATATGTGGTAATAAAAAAAGCACAGGCCAAGTAGTTTAAAATGTACCACAAAAATAAAATGACATCTCATATTAACTCAGATTTACAATTGATATATGCTTAGTTTATGACCGGTTACTGTGTTACGGAATGGCAGTGAATTTGACAAACATAAATGAAACGTTAATAAAGCCTGCACCTTGATGGCTGCCCAGAGCGATGCTGCCCTTTACTGTGACGGACCCATCCCAGCTCTCTGAGAACAGAGCCATCCCAGCATGTCTACCTGAAGCAATGGACCAGCTGGACCCCTTACATTTTACCGCCAGTCCCTCAGTAATGCAAGGCAACATTTGCTAAACAACACCGATGTGGACTATAAAACATGTTACAGCATTCTTCCTCATTAATCCAGCAAACCACATACAAGTGGTATAAACTGAGCCAACACATCTGTCCAGTGAGTCCATGAAGTGTAATTCCATTTTACTGGAGCTTAAAATCAGTGTTAACTGGTTAATGATTGCTGTTTAATGATTGCTATTGACTTTAATCATTCAGAGCATGATGGGGCTTTGGCATGACTGTGAAAGTGCTTGCTAATTGTGCCCTACACTCATAATTATGCATATGTGAATTTAAGCGGAGCCACTTTAAAATTTGACAATGTAAAGGTAAGACATAAATTACATAACACTGCTCCTGTTATTTAAATATGAAATTTAGGCATAAATGTTTAGATCTGAAGAAAAATAAAGTAACTATTAAATAACATTTCTAAACACAGTAATGTGTAACCAGATTTTTCTTGATTTTATTTTGCTTTAAAACTCATAAAGTTATGTCATTTGAAACTATTTTTTACATTACAAAAAATTTTCAGTAATGATAACTTTTCAATCCCAGACTACCCCTCTTCCACACATCAGTAAATTACTACTAAACAGTAATATAAGCAATAAATTGAAAATAGGGTGTAAAATATTGAGCTCATTTTATACTTATTTTCTTTAAAAATATTGCTGTTGTGCAAGAACATCAGTTTAATCAACCAACTGAATTGGCTGTAGACTAATAAAAGGCAGGACATTTAATATTAGATAGGATGGGGGTTATTGTTAAGTATAGCCATATATATAAAATATTTGCCATGGTCTAAAAACAGGACTACTCAACACAATTTAATAATAATAATAATTGTGCAGTTGTCTATTCTAATAGCAACTCTTAATTCCAAATAATTTACATTTATATAGGTCATCCTCTTTGAAGCAAAACATTAGTCCAACAATAACTTCAGCCGATTCGATCGATTCGATCTGTACGGTACTGGGAAAAAATAAACCTGAGGATGACAAGGGAGTGCAGCTATGATTGTACAAGTGACATTTTAAGATTGTACAAAGGTGAATTGTTCCCAGGTCACTGACAGTGACACAATGAAAATGCTGTTAGCTCTGGAAACCAACCACAAACACCATTGAATTTTATTGACAAGAGGAATCTTTCAAAAACATAGCACAGAAAAGAACCTGCATTCAATCAAAAAACCTTAACCTTAGGGGATAAAAACCTTCATAGGCAGAGCAAAAATTCTTTTCATGATAAAACAAAACTGAATCTTTCCTTTCCCCTTCCCTCTGTGGCTCTATGTGCAGGAGCACCTTATAAACTGTTTTGCACTTTGCATCTGGCTTGTTAGTTAGTATTCAAGTTTGCTCTCTATTAATAAAAGTATATCTTCTAACTTACAAGCAAGAGGCATGTGTCCAAATGCAATCCACGATTTTGTAATAACAGCAAACAGTCGGCATGTTCAATTATTTATGGACAGCATTCAATACAAACACGATGGTGTACATACACTTTTTGCTTGACTGGCCTGGTTTTTATATCATTCAGACTGACAATTCCACAGAGACTTGTTCCCATCATTGCAAACCTAAAATTGTGGGGTCTGCCCAAATAAAAGGTCTGAAGATATCAGGGGTGAACAAGAAAGGTGAGGGCAGACTCTGGGATCCATCTTAGAGTTCACTGTGTAAACCCAGTTCGGGTCACTCAAATCCTAGTAACCCATAGCACTGCCTCTGAGACACAAGTTAATGCCAGACATGAAAGCAGACCAATCTGCAGACATCCCCATTGTCTTCAGGTTTTGGATAAATTGCACTGAAAAGTCAATGAAAAGTATTTGAGCTTGCGAATCCTTCAAGTAGAACATCGTATTAGAAATATGACGGGTAAACAATACATTTGAGGAGCTAGACACTGAAATGATATAAAGGCAAGCTCCAGTATTCTGTGCTGGTGCGC
>JAODKL010000036.1:22294938-22313168 GCA_026780765.1 Petrocephalus schoutedeni
GGAGGAGGGGGGGGGGGGGCTGAGTCAAAATTTCAATTAATGGCAAGACCAGGATTACAAGTTCCATGCACCTATGCACTCTTTATACTTTTGCATAAGAAGTTTCTTGGTACCCTACAGGTAGGAAAGTGCAAACATCAAACTGTGATGATCCTATGCTGAGCAGAGGTCACAGCTGGTATTAAATCATCATAAGTGTGGTGTTACTAGTTAGTGTAGTACACTCCATTAAGAGTCCTTCAACTCATCCACCATGGTTCCTTTGAAACTGCACACAAAGACCTTGAATTTAGAAAACATACCAATGTTTGAAGGGTACATTTTTTTCTTGCATAAACATCAATGTTTTAGGTCTGCCTGATGTACTTTCTTGCACATCCTAAGAAGCCTCTGAGTTCGCATTATCAAAGTTTTCACGGTCATGTTTGGTGCCAGACAGAGTTCCTAACCAAGCTAGTGAGCGAATTTTAAAATGCGGGCTGGCATATCAGAATTTGCTATTGAAATAATTGCGCCACTAAAGAGACCATCTGGGCTGCAGCGACTGGCCAGCAGCCCACAACAGATGTTCCCAGGTTCAGCATCCTGCGAAGCAGCTGAGCAGCAGTTTAGCGGCCGATGTCTCTGTGACTGTTTACATTCCCTAGCTGTTCATCCTGTGAGTTTGGGGATTATCCTCACAACGTAAAAGCGACGATTACTGCATTACAGCTTAATTATGGGGTCTATTTCTACTTTTAAATCAAATTAACATGTTACTCCCTCAAGCCAAAAGATTACTTGAAATTTACTGATCAGTCATAAAGGATGATACAATGCTTTTTTTCCCTTCGATTATTTAAATTTATTGGAATGTTTAGTTATAGCATACTACTATACAATAAAAAGCAAGTCACACCGTGGTAGCTTACTTTCTAAAATTAGCTACAGCATGCCTCTACACCGAAGGTTTTATTGCATCTGACTGTGCGGGACTGCCAGCCTTCTATCTTTTAAATTTTCCCTGCATCGTATAGAAATCGGCCATTATCTATGAAAAGCAGTTGCATTTTAATTAGTTTCTGTCAGCTGCCTGCCTTAGCAGCCTTTAATGAGAGCGGTTAAATATTTGGCCGGTTAGGGGACAGTAACTTGATAAGCCTCGGATTTACTCGATGAAGTAAAAGTTCCTGAGCCGGCAGCATGTGGCCGCGCGGCCCTGTGGGATCGGAAACCCTATCTTCCCGTTAGGAGCATTCTCCTTGGTAAGCAGTTCTTATCTGTGCCATCGTGGCAGGCTGATAGCGGGGGTAATATCCAATAACAGCAGCTTTATGGGCGATCCAATACCCCAATCAATCCAAGGCCCCACTGATGTCCATTAACCCTTCTGGGCAGAGCGTGCACTTTCTGCTCACAGCGCAAGGGCCCGCTTTTATTATTTTGGGTGCTTGCTAACATGCATTGTTTGACTTTAAATGTAGGGCAGTAAATAATTTAGTTGAATTATTCAACCCCCCTCCACAGACACATACACAGTCAAATATGGGCCCATCAAATATAAAAAGGCACTCTTCACCCATACACATTATATGTTTTGTTTTGATATGCTTTCATGCAACAAAAAACCAACTGTGCTAATACAGCAATCAGTAATGCAATATTAATATACTACTAGTAGTAGTAATAGTAGTAGAAGTAGTAGTAGTAATAATAATAATAATGTACTTACAATATTTTTACTTTTCAACTTTGCCAAAGCTCACAGGCACATCAAAAGCTTTCAAAAAATATATTTTTCTTATATATACTGAATGAAAATCACAAGTTCTACTTGTCTTCTTTACTGCTGTTTTATAAAAAAAAACACTTAATTTTCTTCTTGACAACAGAAGGATATCTCACCCAAAAGCCACAGGCTCATATACAGCACTATGCCTGCTCCGGTTGGCATTAATAAACCCATGGATCCCTTGCGTGTAAAAGAAGATTTTTTTCTTTTACGTGATTACACATAAGTAACAAAAAAGCAACATAATTCTCAATGTTACTCTTGCATGCATAAAAAGGTAGAGAATGATTCACATGTTACAATCTTTGCCTTGGTTCCCATAGTACCCTGAACAGGAAGTACGAAAATGCAAAAAATCTCATCGAATCATCCCATAAAATCCCACAATTTTTAAAGTTTGACTTAGCAAAGAAATGCATGCCTTTTGAAAAACAGGTATACAAAGTCAAAGGTCTTATCAAATTCACTTTATTCACAATATCTATCCAGTCATTTCACTGTTCTTGAGGATATATAATTTCATAAAAGCATGTGAAGCAAAGAAAAAAATAGTAAGACTAGGATGGTGCATGTACCATTGATACATTATTAAATGTCAAATCATTATCACATTGTGGATAATTCCAAACATAACATAGCTTATGACCATGCTAAAAATGTGTATAAAATATAATTTGTAATCCATAAAGGTTCACCTTTATTGTATTCCAAAGATAATCTTAAAATAATATTGGATTTCAGAAAGAGACTTGCAGATAACACTATGCAGTTTAATGGTGCTGTTGAACCTGCTCATTGTAATGCCCAGTAAAAGTTGGAAGTGAGAGTTTCAGTATATTTGTACAGTTCCCAGATACAAACCCTTCAATTACAAAAAACAGTCTGATAGCAACATAACATAGGCAACAATTTAAAAGATGAAATATCCAAATCTCCACACACACTCTTATATTCCTAATAGTTTTTGGAAATATGGTACTTAATTTTGGTAAAAGATGCATTAAAACTGCACAGAACGTAAACTGGCCCAACAGGATATTTATCCGGGGTCCTTACCTCCTTTAAAAGCCAGCGGTGGAGGAGATGCAGAGACTAGCTGCCGATGTTCTTGGATCCTCTGCAGGCTCCACGGCGAGGTACAGGCCACTGCGCACTTTACGGAAAAATAAAAACAGACTCTGCTTTGGGTGTCAGGAAACCGAGCGAAAGGGTCAGAACGAGCCCAGATGCCGGTGCTCAGGCCAAGAGGAGACCATGAAGCAGAGGTAAATGCAAAAGACTGTGTGCTCAAAGCCTTTTGCCTTCCCTGAATGAAAGCAGTCCCTAAGACTGAATGGGTAATGAGACCCTGGCTCCAGAGATTTTAGCTTTCTTAATCATGTTCATAATTAATTCAAGAACATTGATAATTTCATTACATTCTTTTTGTCTTATCAATAAATGATGTGCCTGCACTTTTGGTCTTGTGTACCAGAAGGAAGGGATGATGCCTGAGTAATATGGCACAAAGAACAGGGGGTATAAATATGATACAGACAGCAAAGTGGTAATTATAATCCCTGACCAGGCCACCAGCATCAAAACATAAAGTCAGATGGCCACAAATAATTAATAAGCTCTTATGGTGGGCGAAACATGACCCTAATAGGTATACTGGTTCTGTAAGCAAACATTTCCCCATAACACCTTGTTAAGCTGACAACAATAAACCTTACTCGCACGTCCGCTTCAGGTAATGCATTTGGTTCAACAGTAAGTTTACAATTAGCCCTGCCTTTTGTCGCTCTCTTTCAAGTACGTTGATTAATACTTATTTGAAGATCATTACAGGGTCAAGTTGCTGCTTCTGGTTTCTAGAGAATTCCATGCAGCCGTGCAAAAGAAAAAAAAAAAAGTATGACATGCTTATAATTAAATGTAATTAGACACTATATGTAATTAAATATGTAACATATATAATTAAATATTATGATTTTTTTCTCTAGTTCATTTTAGAACATCCAAAAGGGCCTTTCCTCTTGTCTGACTGTAATTGATTTAGCTCCTCTATTAATATCCGCATAGAATTACATTAAAGGGAGTACCAAAAATAGAAAAAAAGACAGAGAATTCATATTTGATATCACTGAACCTTCCAGTTTCTTTGAAACAAAGTATATGACGACAGAAAGCATGGGATGTCATATTACGTTTGACAAAGTCATTTGCTTATTTTCTGCACTCTGTGGTAGAGGCTGGCAATGGTCATGTAAAAAGCCACTGAAGCATTGGCTCACTGATTAGCAGTGCTGCCTTATACCCCCTGGGCTGGGGGTTCAAATCCTACATTAATTCTGGGTGGGATTCAATAGTTTTCCTCAATGTGTGCGG
This sequence comes from Petrocephalus schoutedeni, assembly GCA_026780765.1. NCBI lineage: Eukaryota > Metazoa > Chordata > Actinopteri > Osteoglossiformes > Mormyridae > Petrocephalus > Petrocephalus schoutedeni. Next base: position 22,299,080 of record JAODKL010000036.1, read on the forward strand.
ATTTCCTCCATAGTCCAAAGCAGGGTTCCCCAACCCGGTCCTCCCTGCCAGGCAGTTCACATTTATGCTCCATCCCAGCTCCTGGCAGGGAGTTGGGATAGAGCAAAAACGTGGACTGTTCTGCGGTCCCCGGGGACTGGGTTAGGGAACACTGGTCCAAAGCATGCAGTTACTGCCCATAGAGTGCGATGGTGTGTGTGCCCTGTGATGGAGTAGGATCTTAGACCAGGTGTACTGTTGCAGCATGAAACAGGCCCCAAGGCCCCCAGTTACCCATACCAGAAAAAAACTGTTTGAATCTGGTTGATTCCTGCAATTTAGACTGGTAGATTGCACATTTTAATGAATGTTAAGTGTCCAAATATCATATTGAAATGCAAAAAAAAAATATGCCTATACTATACATCCTGCAAATAAAGGTTACTTGAAGGTTCATTAATACCAGTGTCCTCCAAATGATAATTTAATCATTTGTCCATATGTCATTATGTACACAGGTAGTTTCAGACTACATGGCTATAGAATTTTCCCATCAGAAAAGTAACCACTAGTAAACGTAACCACTATTAGTTCCTAGCAGTGATCTGATGTTTCTGACATGTATCTGCGAGGTGATCAGTAATCATGCCATTACCTGGATGAATTCATGCTAAGGTGACTTTTGTTATATGAAGCCTTATATTGTGATATATCTGATTATAAACATAATCTGAAACACTGTAAGCCACAGTCCACTGAAGGAAGAGGTAGGCACCGTATGAAATAAGTGAAATGAGCCCAACTAATTTTTTACTTACCTGGCAATATGATGATTTCACTGTATATCATTAAAGATTAATTAAAAATATAGCCTATTCACAATTTTAGCAAGAACCTTTACTAACACATTCCATTCATTAAATAAAATAATCCACATAAAAAAACACACAAATACATACATATGCACACACTCACATTATCTTGATAACTTGAGCAAGGGGTTCCAAACATGCTTTACATTTTACTCAATCTGCAAATGTTAATCAGGTTACATGTGATCTATGCATGCAGCACTCGTCCTGCGCACCGACAAACAGATTGTTACAATACTGGTAATGATGCGGCAGCCCAGCTGTGCTGGTGGAGAGGGCAGAAGGGCTATAATATTACCATAATAATCCGCCTGCAGTCCCCTGGGCTCTCTGATGAGAACAAGTCGCTCTGCTACTGGGGCCTCATCTGCAGTGCTGCTCGCTGACATGTGTGCCGAATCCAGCCTGAAGGCAAAGCAATAAAATCACCTTAATGCCGAATAAGAACATAAATAACAACTGCTGAAGTGCTTCAAGTGCCCTCAGTAATGCAGCGACGGACCTCGATTGCGATAATCAGGTTCCTCTCCTAAGATATATAGCATGCATTCATAAATACGCACACGCGACATTCGTACGGCTCATCGGCAATGCGAGTCAATAAATGAACCTGTTTGTCCGTCTTCACTTTTGAGAAAGACGCAGACCATAAAAGTTTAAGTGAAAAGGAAAGGTGATTAATTGTCACTGTTGAGTGCACGGCAACGAAATGTGTCCTCTGCATTTTACCCATGTTTACCATCCTTTGTGTGCTTTGAATGTTGAGCCTATGTCCGCTCCCTCCTTAAGTGCACAAGTGTCCTGGGGTTTATGAGAAGCAATTTCACTAAAACAAACTTTAGAAACTTAAAGTACTATCAAAGACTGCTGATCTGTATTGTAATTGTAATGCACATTGGGTAATTTATATTATGTATGACTGCATTTTCATTACCACTACCATATTTCATTGTGTTAAGTATATAAGGTCTAAATATAGCTGGCTGTGGTAGCATTGTGGGAGATCACTTTCAGCACCGTAAACATCCAGAGGCCTAATTTGACCTGACACATGCAGAATGGAAAAAGGGAGCTTGTGGGACGAATAAGCATCCACAGAGCAAACTTCTGTCATAAGCCACAGTACATGGAGAACAGCTTTGAGTAACATTTGCTTTGCAAAGTCATGTTTTGAACTTGATGAATCGGAATAATTATGTAATGATGTAATGATGATGATATAAGAATATCATAAAGGTTTGTTCCCTACATGAACTTGTAATTACGCTAAGTTACTAAGTTATTTTTTTTTTTTACATCTTCATGCAAATGTTGTTTTAGGCAGCTGTGGGTGAAACACTGATACTTTTTGCTTCAATGTTTACTGAATTTCTTTTTAAATTAAGGACATTTATGACAACAAGTAGCAGAAAGTCCCTCGCGTTAAAGCAATGTCTCTGCAAATGACCACGCATACTAATAACGCGAGGGATCTTTGCCTGTTTTATCCACTTGTTCCCTTGTATCTTGTATTTTAAGATGCTTGAAATTTTCCTTCAGGTTAAATGTAGATCGATAACATTTTATTTGAGGGGGCAGAAATAACGCGGTAGTACACTATTGCTTAATGCATTAATTAATCAGTAAGTAAGTTATAGTGACATACTGATCTCATGTTTGTTCATCATTAACCAATAATAATGGTTCATGTATTTCATGCAAGAATTACGTTAAGTAGTGATTTGTTCTAGAGTAGTAACTGAGTTACTTGTGCCCCCTCGAGTAGTGTACATCTAACCAAACAATTTACTTAGTAAATGAGGCAACCTGCAATTCCACCTGTCACAATCCAAAGACATTATCTTGCAATGCCACTTCTGTCTGCCCTTCTCTCCAAATAAACCTGATGCTTATTCTGAGATCTGACCAACAGTGTAAACCCACCATACTTCCTCCCCATTCATCCAATTGCTAATAAATGGATAAAAGTGCAAATAGCCAATAATATACAAAAATTTATGGAATTTATGGATCCACATGAGCTTACAACAGATGTTCCGAAACAGAAAGACCTACTGTTTTGTACTGAATGGCTGGTTCGTGACACCTTCATACACAGACACGTTTAAGTAAATTCCGGCTGGGATTGAGTTAATCTGAAAATCTTTATAGACCCATGGAGCAGGCAGAGCATCCTGGCGTCCCAGGGTCACCGCCAGTGGAGCTCACCACGGTCAGTGTTGCTAATCAGTAAATGAAACCTGCAGGTGGGCAGGCCCCGGTCCCTCAGCAACCAGCAGAATGAAATGGTGGCAATGGCTCACCCGCCCCCAGCCGCTTTGTGCGCGCGCACACACACCCACACTAACACACGCACACGCGCTAATCAGCGTGTCGCCCTCCTTTTCAGCCACTGCTTGGAGGCACAGAAGCTGTGAGGACTGGGATGGGACTACAGGGGTAATTAATGCGAGCATTTGTCAGTGATTAAGCTTTGAATAGAAAAGGTCAGCTGAGCAAGAAGCGGCCAGTCACCTTCTGCCTTGCTCTTAGGGCAATTTAAACCTTTCCAGGCGAAATGGTAAGGTACCATTTCACATGGAAAGAAGCCTAATATGACCATGCCATGTGGGCCGCCGATTCTCAGCCCCACATTACCCTTACAAGTCAAAGCTGGAGATGTGCGCCATTTGGGAATGAGAAATAAGGCCATAGACAAGAGCAATAGACGCTGTGATCGCTAGTCATAGTTATTAATTGCCTGGCATACATCTATGGCAGGAAGACAGCAGCACCCAGCTTAAGAATTTACTCTGTCACACAAAGAATGTCCTTTCCATTTTGTCCATATGATCCTTAAAAGCAGCACAGCATAGTACTCTCTGAGCAGTATAACTTCAGCATTTAAAGTCAAGAAAATATTTAGATAAACAGGTTTTATTTAAAGCAATGCTCATGATATCAGCACTACATAGAATGCATGATTATATCTCTGGGGAATCTGTATAGGATTTTTATGCAGTTAACGGTACAGAAAACTATATGTATATCACTTTATAAATCTGCACATTTTAGAATAATTGATTATGTTACACTAAAATCTCTCACAATTCTCACTAGTAGGACTCCTCCAGGGATTCTAAGTGGGAATCTTGCAAATCATTTTTTTTAACCAGCTTCCCACAAGTAAACGTTGAATCACTAATAATGACCAATTTTTTATTTTCAGCTTTTTTAGGCATGAAATAAAACTTTTTCATCCATGTTCATTGTTTGTCCAGGGAACCTGACTGGGTAAGAAATCTGGTGTCATGTGCAGCCTGGATTGGATTTCTTTCAGTCTCAGGACACTTAGACACAAACACTGACTCACTGACTCATGTACTCACAATGGGAAAATTTCAGTCATCAATTCACATGATACCACAAAACCTCCGAACACAATAAAAAATGCAATGTCCGCCCTTGCATCTGATCAAGACTACATATCTATAAAAATGTTGGCTCCACTACATCGTCAATCATTAAATTACAAACATTTTATTTTGCGGTTTCCTTCAGAAATAATGTGTTAATGTGTATTCCTCCACCTCAGCCATTCACGAATGTGGTCTTCGTTATATTTTTCTTATTAAATTTTCGTATTGGATGCATAAACTAGGTTGAAAATCAGTAATACAACTAATTGCATGTATAGTCTTTCTTTACAGCGCAAAGCCCGACGTAAAGAGACGAAGCGCTCGGAGTAGATAATAAAGCGTGTTTTATTAGTTTGCCTGTTTGATGCTTTCCCATAAACCTCACATTACGTAAAATGGGGCAATCAAATGCGCAATCAAAGCTTGGCCAGATTTTATGATCGAATAGACTCATTCCAAAATGCTTCATTAGACGAACATTTTACGCGTCACCAGTGCTTTTAGACACTTTCTTACCGTCTTCCTTCAAATGTGCGGCTAACTGAGTTTGAAGCGTAAGCCAGCTGACGTCACATAGACGGCTTGCTCCAGAGCAGAATCACTTAAAAAAAGAAGAAAAAAAAAGAACTTTTAAAATGTTCATTCACAGACCTAGCCATTATCAACACTGAAACATAATATAACCAAAATCTAGTTCATACTTGACTAGGCACACTACCCTTTACTTATAAACAAGATTAAAATTAAAGAAATATACGTTTGGTAGTTCATACTGCCTATGATTCGGACTATTTGACGTATCGGATGTAGACCGATACTGTTGCGTACTGATACATCGAGTGTGTTCCATTAGTATAGTGCAGGCAGGGGCGTAAGAGCCGGAGGGAGGGGGGTCGTAAGAGAGCGTCAACCCCGTCAACCTCCTCCCACTAGCCCACTTCATTTGGATCAATTCCCCCCCCCCCCCCCCCCAAAAAAAAAGAGTAAATAAAAATATACCTGCGTATTTAAATTAAGTACAACCCAATATGAAACTATGCCCTGCGCCGTAGAGTTTAGTTTACATAAAACGTGAGGTGCCTATCCGAGTGATCAGCGTATGATTACTGACGCCCAAACACGGTAACTGCAGCTCCGAAAAGTGAAGCCTTATGATTGTAATAAGTGGGATTTTGATGCGACATTTGCCATTCGGGATAATTGAGAACGTCACGTTTCACATTACTGTCGTATCAATAATTGGCCTATTTCCGATCCCATAGGTAGATAAAAGAATTAAAAGGCAAACTAAATAATCGAACGCTTTTAAATAAGTACAATGCGTTTTCAGTAATAACATCTACAACTCACTCAACTTTCCAGTAGCTCTTCTGTTTACTCAGAAACACTTTACTGAAGCTGACGCTAATAACAAGCTTCGCAAAGATCTCCAGACCCCTTTATTCCCCCAGGGAGCCCCTGTGATTCATTATATTTCGATTTACTCTGTCCAGTATATGTTACCGATGCGGATATGTTAGCAAAATTTAAATAATTTTACGGTTTTAAAAATATGTTCTATATACACAGGTAATGTAATAATAGCTCGTTATATATACCTAAAAATTTTGAGGTTTTAAAGCAGGTTCGTATTTGAAGTATGGATTTGGTGAAATTAGTTTCTATTTTTGTTATTATTATTATTATTGTTGTTGTTGTTGTTGTTGTTTTAATATTTCCAGGTAGGAACTGTAATTTATTATGCTAAAAGGTTCTGTCTCATATAGGCTAGCCATAACAAACCTAGATCACAAATGAAATGAGTACGGGATCGCGCAGTTGTCCGCGAACACGCCTGCGCACAATCTACAGGTGCGGAGCCCGTGCCTTATACCTCTGCGTCCTCAAAGAGGATCCCGGCGCCGACGCGTCGCAGCGCTGGAGAGGCGGCCGCACTTAAAGCGTCTGTCATCCGTCCGCCTGCGCGGCTTCTGCTTCGCGTCTCGCGAGAGAAGCCGCGCTCGCTTGACGAGATCTGAGGGACTCAGGTGTAAGAGCTCTTCTCATCCCAGCAGTAGGAAACAGCGAACAGACGAGGGCGACTGCGGCTGCGAGCATCGCCGTATGATCTCTCCACTCGAAACCTGCACTCAACACCTCGAGTTATTGCATCACTGGTGAACAAACCCGGAGCGGCACCTTTCTCCTGTGCACTTTAATTATTTGGAAGATTCCGCAATTATGATGTCCATGAACAGCAAACAGGCACATTTTGCCATGCATCCGACTTTACCTGAACACAAGTACACCACTCTTCATTCCAGCTCGGAGGCAATAAGGAGAGCCTGTCTGCAGACTCCACAGGTAAAGTAGCTAAAGTTATCCTGCGTCTCTCTCTATGCCAGGGTATGCTCGTTTGTAATAAGAAGGACTACTGCGAGGCAGAATCTGACAAGCGGCGCTTGATGTTTTTTTCATGTATTCCTCGGCAATCATCTGAACGCCTGTGATCTTTTTTGAAGGCATATTCACCGACGGCTGCGACTTCTGCCTTTTTGTATTAATTTTTATGACTTCAACTTCAGAGAGGAATATTCAGAATGTGGTCTATGATGACAGTATTCCCCAGCTGAGGTTAACATATCCATTTATCCCTGGTGCCCTTTTTCTCACCATTATCCTTTCTCTCCTTCCTTCTATTTTCAGCTGCAGAGCAACATCTTTGCCAGCCTAGATGAGACCCTCCTGGCCCGCGCCGAAGCCCTGGCCGCCGTGGATATCGCAGTGTCTCAGGGCAAGACCCATCCCTTCAAGCCTGATGCAACTTACCACACGATGAGCAGCGTGCCATGCTCTTCAACTTCAACCGTGCCTCTGGCCCACCACCATCACCACCACCACCATCACCACCACCAGAACCTCGAACCCCCAGACCTCATGGAGCACATCACCTCGCCGTCTTTGACCTTAATGACCGGTGGACACGACGGCACGGGAGGTGGTGGAGGCGGCGGCGGTGGGGGAGGACTGATCTCCACCTCTGCCCACCCGCACTCACACATGCACGGCCTGGGCCATCTTTCTCACCAGGCAGCCATGAACATGAATTCCCCTCTGACGCACCACGGGCTTTTACCTGGCCATCACGGAAGCTCCCAAAGCACGCCAGGACTCTCGACCAACGGACTTCCCTCTATTAACGATTCCGACACCGATCCAAGGGAATTAGAGGCGTTTGCGGAGCGGTTTAAGCAAAGAAGAATAAAGCTCGGCGTAACCCAGGCGGACGTCGGCTCTGCGCTTGCCAATCTGAAAATTCCCGGCGTGGGCTCCTTAAGTCAAAGTACGATTTGCCGCTTCGAGTCATTAACTCTTTCGCACAACAACATGATAGCGCTTAAACCTATCCTCCAAGCATGGCTGGAAGAGGCTGAGGGGGCGCAAAGAGAAAAAATGAGCAAACCTGACATTTTTAACGGGGGAGAAAAGAAACGTAAGAGGACATCGATAGCAGCTCCGGAAAAGAGATCTTTAGAGGCATACTTCGCTGTTCAGCCCCGGCCGTCGTCAGAGAAGATAGCAGCAATAGCCGAGAAACTGGACCTCAAAAAGAATGTGGTGCGCGTATGGTTTTGCAACCAAAGACAAAAACAGAAGCGGCTAAAATTTTCTGCTGCCCATTAACTGACTGAAATAGTTGCTTTTCACCGTGTTTTGGGACCAAGGAACATTCAAATAAATATAAATTTCTGTCTTCCTTTTAACGAAGGCTTTAAACGTGGTATAATAATGGAGCCGATTGTATAAGGCTTATTATTATGATATGATTTATTTATTTAAGCCTATTTATGTTCTCCCCAGTCATCTTCGTTTCATTGATGAATGTGAAGTATGCAAATGTTTCCTGATCCAGTATATCCCCAATTCTTGGTTGGCTGGATAAAAAAAAAAATGTCCTGATCTTAATATGTCCTCCGAATTTTATTTAATGTATGTATTTTTTTTAATGGGGTAATGTGTTCTCATATAATGTGTGTCTATTAATTTAATTGCTAAACATTGTAAAAAAAATAATATTAATAAGGTTATCTGGTGGTCACCTCATTATTTGCAAATGTAAAGTTCATTTACTAGCTTGGTTATTTATTTATGTGCTCACATAAATAAATAAACAACGTTTTGAAATGGCCTTGTTTTAACATTTTTTAAAAATCCGTCAAATATTGGTCTCAACTTTCAGTGTTGCCCATGTTCCGCATATATTCCCATATTCCCTGGTCAATAATTCAAAGGTTTGCATGATTATGAAAAGCACTCCAAAAGGAGGAATGGCCACCCCTATCATACCACTGTAAAATGACCTTGGTTGCGACCGCAGAAATTTACTTTGAATTTGCACTAAATAGTTATGTTCATTAGTTAGATATGTTAATATGGTCACGTGTATATATGTATGACACCTGCTTAAAGTTCAGCATCTGAATCCCAAGTAAAAAAAAATCATGGATAAATGGATACGGAGTTTTAAAATAAAAAGTGGATCTTTAACTCGCACGATTCAGTTTTATTACGTTATTCAATGACGCCTATTATTATTTACTTATTTCGTCAAAGGTTTCTGGAAGAACACGGTTTTTGTGTCCTGTAGTTTCTGCAGTACAAACACTATATGCATTCGAATAACTGAGCACTACCGGTAGATCTTTGTGAAAGGCATAAGTCACTTTTTACCGCCTGTTCGCACATAAATATAGAATGGTGTTTCTTGTATTACCGAGGGAAAAGAAAACAACAAAAAATTACAAGCAATTTTTTTTCTTTTTTTGCAGCGATATGTTTACAAACTACGCCCACGTGAGACGTGCACCATGACGATGTCTCCCTGTCTCTCTCCTCGTCCCCGTATGTTTGCTGGCTTCACCTTCCGTTTTGTCTTCCTGACTTGTGTTTATATTCAAGAGATTCTGTACGCAAAGTCCAACAACAGGGAGCTATGTCTGCACCACCTTGCGATGATAATAAAAAGAATGATAATAAAAATAACAGAGAACTCCAATTCTGTTTTTGGGTGAAACTGGTAATATTCTTATAATTGGTAGATCGATTGCTCATTCTTGCTGTTCCACACATTTCATGTTATTTTAGATGAAGTTCTCAAATAGGACATTTCTGCTTTACAGCATTATCTCCACTATTGAAAACAACAAAGAGTAGATACTACGGTAATAACATTATCGAGTGTGCATATCTTAAAGGGATATTTTAATACTGTGCAAGTAGTTTTCGTGTGCGTGAGATAGTTCAAATGAAAGTGGATGTAGTTACGAAGTTATGCTACCTATTGATGGTTTTTCTGGGAAACAACTGCAAGAATACATAGTTCACCGACAAATTTGTGTGAATAATCGCAGTGTTAAATTTCGTAACAAAGAAACTTTTAAAAGAGCATTTATACATTATGCAAAACACCCTTGCCTTCGAATGCAGGCCTAGAGTAGACGAAATACGAAGCATGTCCCGTATTATTGTTGTTAGCCTTTTTTGTTGAAAATTGGTGAAGGCCAGTCTAGAAAGAGCAATTGACTACTTTAATAATATGTTTTATGATTTATTTAATTACTTTTAATTGACAGTCCCATTCTCTTTGTTTCTACTTTCGTTGTCGGAAGTGTTGTATCCAAAACTAGGACATGAGAAATGTACGCGCCTCATTTGCCACCATTTGTTTTCAGCATAGACAATAAAGAGTTGGTAACTCTCACCCACTATTGATTTAAAGATATTTTGGAAATCTCTTATATTCTAAAGAGCAACTCGGCAGAAGTGTACAAAAGTGTATACTGTACAACCTCATTCCATGAGTATTTTTTTTCTTCAGCTTTTCAGTTTTTTTTACAAATTGCATAACATGAGCAGCAGAATCAAAAAAATCAACGACAATAATACTAATAACAACAACAACAATACAGTGACTTGTGTTGTAATATGTGCAGGTGATTTTTTTCTCAACACCTAACAAAATTAGGTAACCATCTCAAAATGGTCATAAACAGAAAAAAATCCAACAACGATAACAATAATAATACCAATACATGTGTTTATCATTATTATTATTATTATTATTATTATTATTGTTATTATTATTATTATTAATAGACGATTTGATACGACTCAAATTAGTTAGGTCTATATTATCTAGTTAAATACTAACACAAGGCCTGCACTTTCCCTAAAACGAGCTATTTTAGTGATGCAATATTAATCGACTTTTGATGATATAAAACGCAATATTTTCAGAGAGCTAACGGGGTTTTGACAGAATCGGCTGATGAAAGCGGTCACAGCTGTAGACCGGGAAAATGCTACGTATTTATTGCTTTTGTTTGGCTTTTGGCTACGGAGAAGGGGGATCGTTGATTTGTGAGTAAGGACATTTAGTTTCATTTCTGTAAAAAAAAAATAACTTAACAATTTCCTTGTGTTTAATTGTCTTAAATACAGTAAAGAGGTTTGACTGTAGTTCTGGTTTTAGTGTATGGCATGTGTTTTATTTGTTGAACTGATAAAGATACCTATAGTGGTAAGAAGAAGTCAAAAGTTGTGAGGTGGTAAAATTGCGCTCCCTTAATAAAAGTATATATTTAAAAGTATAATGGATGTAGATATTTTATTTTATACCCATTACGCATTATTTCCTTCTAGTTCATTAAAATACTATATATTTTATATTTATTATAATCGCTGTTTTGGTAGCTGTATTTTTATCCCTGCAGAACGTTCTCGGGGAGCACTTGCTAATGTACTCATGAGCGCAGGCTTCACTGGGGCTCCAGGTTTCAGCCATATTTCAGTACCAAGAACAGCTCCCTCGCAGATTGAACGGTAATGCATTATTGAAAGCCTATATCAAACAGCTCTGGGGTGCTGTCTTTCTGAGCTGGGCACGAGATGAAGTCCGACTGTCTGACTGCACAAAAGCTTCTAATATGTTAATGGCCGTAGGGGATGCCTTAGGTACGATTCCCAGCTGCTTCGGCAGCCATATGTCAGGCTGTTTGCCACATGGATCTGTTAATCAAGTACGATTTCATCAGCAGAGGTCTACGATATCCCACCGTCAAACTAAAAGTATATTATTATTATTATTACTATTATTATTATCATTATTATTATTATTAGCAATAAAAATACTACTACTACTACTACTAATAATAATAATAATAATGATAATAATAATAATAATAGTAGTAGTAGTAGTAGTAGTGGTGGTGGTAATAATTTCGTTTAAAGGATTGTCTAAACTGCTGTCGGAAGAAGCACACCGAGAGTCATGCTTCTGAATATTTTATGATCAACAGAGGCTCGCGGATGGTGCACGCTCATCCTTTCATTGCTCTTATGAAATAGGCCAGCGCGCTGGGTTCCTTTTAAGCAGAGAAGGTTTCTCCCGCTTCGTTCTTTTACTCAAACTGTTTTTGCCATTGTCTGTAAAAATCTCACGGACGTTATTTTTTAACAGGGCTAAAAATATGTTGACACACTAAATACAACTATTACTGTTTAAGTCTAGATACGGGAATAACGTGATCGAGATTTTTTGCGGTAAAACTGACCTGGTGATTCACGCCTACGTGTTTCTTTAAGGTGAGTTAATGTTGACGTAAGCGGAATCTAAAATTAAAAGGCCCACACGAAAGGTGACTTTGGCATTTTCAAATGCATAATTCGTTGTCCCCGATATATTGCACTGTGGAATTAATTTGTTTGATTGAAATGCTTTAAAATATTCAGATAAAATTATTTTAGGTAAACGAAGCACTTTTTATTAGTAAAACCGGCTATGTATACGTACTTTAATTTAGGAGAACTGCATGACCGCCGTTAGGTATAATCTACGCAGCTGCTCCAACTGTAATATTACTTATGAACAATAATCGTGTAAAATGACCCCAAGACGCAGATGTCATGTGGGAAGAGGAGCGTATACCTTCGAAATCTGTATTCATTTCCAACTTTTATTTACTCAGGAATCTCGGCCAGTAGCGCCGATTCTGCGGCTTCTGATATAGGGCGCTGGCAGTGTTGACACAGCGGCAAAATTCAATCACAAGGGGTTCGGAATCAAGCGAACAACTTATTTATCCAATAAATCCGCCATTTAGTAAGAAAAATATTTGAGCAGCTGTATTTGACCTCTGGTCACATTTACTGCGATGCCTTTGGAAGAGTAAAATGAAAGCAAGACCTTTTCAGTACTTTGAGTACAGGGGTCCACACATTAGACTGGATTCTGTAGACTGCAAAAACCACAGGCCAATAATACCATGCAGTTTCTGTTCCAATTTTAACAATGACATTTGTATTCTAACATTTATGGAAGCGCTTCTTGAAATCCAACAGATAACCTTTCGGTACATTTCCTGGTGGCTGAGAAGATCAAAAAGGAATATATTTAACACCCCCTTCCACCCTTGACAGACCTGAAATAATAATAATAATAATAATAATAATAATAACGCAATGCATTTTCAGAAGGTTCCTCACATCAGCGAAGAACATAAGGTACTTTCACCTGAATCCTGTGCTACTTAGCCACCTATCCACCACTCTAACCACATTCCTCCATCATCATGTGTTTCCTTCTCTTTATCTATTACCTTTCTGTCCTGTCAAGCCTTCCCGTTTCTGTACCCTCTGCTGTTTGACACTCTGCCGCTCTGCACTTTTGACCCCGTATTGAACACATTTGTCCATCATTATTAGCATCACCCGCAGCACTGGGAGTTCACTTTTGCCATTCTTGATTGGTTAATCGCAGATGTGTCTATAAGCATACCCACCTTCAGGATCAATGCGTTTGTCATTCATGTAAGATGCACAAAATGCACATTCCAAATTTCGGGACTGTTTGGCTGTCGGAGTTGTGGGAGATAAAGATAACTGATCTCCATGGGAATGTTATTCCAGCACAGCTTGCATTAGTTGAATGATTCATGTAAAATCGCCCCATGTATGAATTTTCCTATATGACTAATCTGGAATATCTATCAAGGGCATCAAGTGTCCAACATTATTATTAAGCCTTAATTATTTTAGTTCAAACAAAATGAATTTTAAAAAGTACGATTCACTGAATCCTGCCTATTCTGTAGGGTCACATGGGGTGTGGTTTGCCTAGCATATCAATTCTCTCATTTCCATGACATCATTCAACAGTCAAAAAAAAAAAAAAAAGATTGCAAGGAGCACTGGGCTGCTTGTTTAGAAGCATATTAAATATTTTATGAGGACACTGAGAAGATAGGGAAGACTGTGGTCAGAAAGGTTAGTTCAACTCATTTGCTGAGCCCTGCTAGGCTCTCACTCATAGAGGTGGAGAACAATAATTGTTAATGCAACCTGCTTTGTCAACACTGAGGAAATGATAATGCCTGCATTGGTCATGGGCCCTGGCCATTCATACACCACAGTATGCATATTTAATATCCCAGCTTCTAATTCTCACCTTAAAGCTGCCACAGCCCAATGAGAATGCAGCGTATGCAAAACACTTATTACAACTGTTTTATGTGAAGCCTATTTTGCACACTGGAACCTTAATTCTACTGCCTTCACGCTGTCGGGTATCATAAGGTACAAAGTTACACGCAGTAGCACTGAAGCAGCCACAGGAGCAGTGTCACCCAAGGAGTATTTGCATAAAATGATTATGCAATAATAGCCTGATGTTAAGGTGGGTGTGAGAAAAAAAGCAAAAACAACAAAAAACTGCCTAAACATCAGGGCGCCTGATGTTACACACACACAGACACACGCACACACACACACACATATATCTATATATATATATATATATATATG